>MU130617.1:299427-316521 GCA_015039465.1 Phlegmacium glaucopus
AAATCAATGAAGCTTCACCTTCAGAAGATGAAGCGGCAGCTCAAGCGGCTCTACGCTCATTTCAAGGTAATAATTCCTTTCATTTGCAGCTTCAGCAACTCATATATTATAGATGAAAACCTTAACGATGAGGTACTATATCATATCGTCACTCATTCCTTACTGATTTTTTTGTCCAGAATGATGCCATTGATGTGCTCGAAGACCACTGTATGTGCAACCGTCCCATACATCCACCTCACCCTGAGGCCCTGGCAAATGCTGCTGCCCGCCAATCATATGGGCATCAACTCAAAGATGACGACCTCGAGGCC
Source organism: Phlegmacium glaucopus (assembly GCA_015039465.1). NCBI lineage: Eukaryota > Fungi > Basidiomycota > Agaricomycetes > Agaricales > Cortinariaceae > Phlegmacium > Phlegmacium glaucopus. The sequence goes on from MU130617.1 coordinate 299,742, forward strand.
GATGAAAATGAAGATGATGATTCATCTACCCATCGGGCTTGTCACTATTCAAAGACACCAAGGGATGCAGAACCCAAACCAACAACCATGAATTACTACCCCCCAGGCTGGCAGACTATGCTGGAGATGGTGAAGAATAACATGAGAAGGCATGTAGCCCTTGTTAATGCCTTCCCACAAAGAGACAGAGACCTCAAGGAGGCAACTCTCATTCTCAACAATACAGTCACTGAATATCAAAGGATTGAAGGCAATGCTCTAGAGCCAGGTTGTTTCATACATCTTTTTAACCCAGCAGTTATTGATCATCTGTTTTAGAATATTCCCCAGATTGAGATATGAGAATTCTGGTAGAATCTTACATTCCCATCATTCAACATCTACTAATTCCCTGCTTAGGTTTTCAATGAGCATTCGTCGTTTCGCCAGAAATTAAAAAAGGTTATTTGGGGCATCATGTTAGCAAAATATTCGAATCTACTTTGCCCACCCGAATTTGAAGGAGGCAATCAACAAGAGGAGTACGACTTGGTGCAACAAGCGGTTCACAAATCACTAAAGGAAGGTCTCTTTCTTCGGGGCAGAGAAGATGAAAATGTGCATTTTCTTTTGTTTCAGTACTTCTTTCTTACATTTCTTGCTACATTTGAAGGGCAAATGCAAAAACATTGCACATCCGGCAATACCTGCTGTGATTCATGAGTTTTTCTATACCAATAAGGATTGTCTCGCAGCGCTCTACCACCAAGACTTCGAACACACCATCCCTGATTATGCCATTGCCCTAGTCATGACTTGCATAAGTACCTCTTTCTCATATCAAATGACCTCCACTAATGATTATATTATAGATTCAAAATTGCCTCGAAGAATACACTGACTACGGTTATAGAAAACCAATCACCTTAGACAGAGAAACATACAGAGTGGTAATGAAACATCATCTCCACCTGATTGATACACTGAAGGGCCATGCGTATCATGGAGCACGATATGAAGCTTGTCGCGCCAAATGGGCACGGAAGGGGATGTAAGAAAATTTCTTCGTCTTTAACTTATTAATTTAATTCATTGACCCTTATTTACTTTATTAGGCAACTTCTGGAACAAGATGAAGCCCCAGTAGCTCGTTATGCTCCCGCGTTACAACTTGACTGATAATTGATGTCAGTATGTTCTCTCTTCAAGTTATCCCTATTGTCTGTATAGTCCACCGACAAGTTTAGATGCAGGTCCTGTCAATATAACCTTCTTCTGAGTAGTTAACACCCTGCTTTATTGCAATGTCTAGTTACTTGTTTTATGTAGCTTCGGAACTCGGTACTTTAATACAATCAATAATGTTTCCAATTATTTTGTTATGCAAAGCTATCAGTATTCGGATACAGTATATAAACACATTGGGTTTATATACTATATATAGTCTATATATGACTATACCGAGCTTTATAGTACTAAGTAAAAGCCAGGTGTTTCTGGAGAATAACAAGGTAAGCCTATATAGTAATGAGCCAAACCTATGTAGCACTCCATAGTAGCAAAGTAAGCCTATATAGTAATGAGCCAAGCCTATATAGTGCTCCATGATAGCAAACTAAGCCTATATAGTAATGAGCTAACCCTATATAGTGCTTCATAGTACCGGGCAGAGCAAGGCTATTTCTGGACAGAAGTGATGTGACACCGGCCAGTGCTGTAAATTAAAGAACCTTTTCTATGGTTCTATGACGCTGTCCAGCACTGTCTGGTGCCAGCAAGCTGACCCCCAGTTTGCAGATGTAGATACATATGAACCAAAGGTTGAGGTAAATGGGGAGGCCAAATGTGAATGATATGATGATGTCGCTGGAAGGGAATGATGGGTGGGTGTTGCGGAATTTTGAGTTGAGGCAGCTTGTCAGAGAGCTTGTGAGAGGAATGAATCTGCCTCAGAAGGAACTGAGATCTGGATATCGTAATAAAGATGAGAACAAGGATGGGAACACACCTAGAGCCCATGCCCAAAATTCCCTTTCAACACGGCAAACACTGCAAAAAGAAGTACAGATACAGAAGGTCATCTGTGCCATTCAACATGGGGCCCACAAACCAGGCCATTGACAGGGTCAATCACAGATGACTATGAATCTACCAGATTCATGCCACGCACAATTGTGGACTTCGAAAGACACATCGCAGAGTGAGGGAGGAGACGAGAGGTGCAAGCAATGTTGCAACATGCATGTGGTTTTTTTAACCGTGGGAATACCATACGCCAGGCTCTGCCACTGCGATACGTGCTACACAAACTGTAGAGCTTTAGCATCCTTAATTTTATTCTGTAAATTGCCTCTGTTAATATCATAGAGTTGTTTTACATCCAGAATCCAAAGATCTTTACATCAAATTTCGATGCAACAAACTGGTCTGCTACAGACTTGCTGCAGACCATTGCAGATTGATTGCAGATTTCGCATGCCCCATTATGGAATTAGTGTTCTAAACTCTCAGTGAGGCTTGGGACTTTCCAATGCTATACGCAGCTCACAGAACAAACAATTTGATTTGATTTGAGACTCGAGAGAGAACATCCACATCGCAACTACTACATGCCTCTTCTGCCCTGAAGTACATTTAACAAGGCATTACCTGTCGAAAGCTGTGTCGGAACCTGTGGCTGATGCATGCTGTTGCTACTGCCCATACTAGTAGTGCCATGAGCCATAGTTGTACTAGGAGCCTGACTCAAAATCATGGTTGAACATGGTCCTGCGGTGTTTGATTGTGAGGCAGAATTGAACTGCTGGTTATCGAAAAGGATGGTCTCCTCCACATACCTAGACATAATATATGAGATTCAAGTAAAAAATCCTAGAACCAATGAAAGGACAACTCACGGTTTCCATAGTGGTCCAGCAAGGTCACTATCTCGCTCCTCAATTTGTTTTGCCAACCATTCATCCACGCGTGCCCAAAAGTCTTCTCTGTTGGGAACACAGCCCCCATCTCTGGTGCGCTTCTTGCCAGTGCTTGCCTCAGAAGACAAGCCATCATTCTTGATGTTCGAAAGGAGATGCTTGTTCTCGTATGCGAAGCAGCGCTAACCCAGAAAAAATAAATAACACTCACAACAAACACCAAGCTAAAGACTTGTATCCTTACCAGAAGTGCATTATGAATGATATAACCATTATTCACCTTCTCAGAGAGTGATCCTGGTCGATATTTATGCATTGAGTTGACAGTGAAGTCCTCAAGCGAACACTTTGAATTCCCAAATAAACTGTCTCGTATCTGAAGGAAGAGGTTACAATTAGGAAGTCATCAGAAACACTGAAATAAAGACAGATGTCTTGTCGAAAAGCATTTCTGACACCAGAGACAGTGCGTTTAACAGCACTGGTGAATACAGTCTCTCTCACAGGTTGTCCAAAGACATTGAGCATGCGGTATTGCTCCGGTTTTTGCCTAATTTTTGCCTGTTACCAAGGATGAGAGATTTGAAGGCATAAATCACAAGGTTGGCTAAAACCCACTGAAACACCCAGATACAATGGTTTAAATGCAGTACGTGAATGGTGGTAGATTAGTTGTTGTGAAAGTTTCTGAATGTTCATCTAGTAGGAGGTTGGTTAAATATAAAGCAACAAACAGCAATAAATTATGGGACATACGGACTGTTCCCTGGTCAACTCAAATTTGGTATCGAGCCGGATCCCCAAGTCCTGGGCAACTGCTTGGGGCATGTCGTCATCAGTCCTTTTGCTGCGAAGGGAAAATGCAGCCGTAATTCAGTTCTCAGATTCATATTGGAGGGCTTGCATCATGATGTGTACAGACCCATCTGCAACAGTGAGGCCGTCTCCAGCAGAAGTTACAACCTGGAGGAAACGAACATCAAAGAGAGTTCGTTTAACAGAATTCTAGTGTACCTACTTGGTGAAGCGCTTGGAGGTTGGTGATCTGGACTTCCGTTAACTTATACTGATGCCCTGCTGTTTCAACAAACATTGGTGATATTTTGTTGACTGATCTGGACAGTCTTCCCGACTCAGGAGTGGATAAAAGCTGGTGGGTAGTGAAAGATGGTGAAGGTGAATTTGATCGAGAACGGGTCAATGAAAATTCGTCCAGAGGGGAAGAACTCTGGGCTGAAACACCTTCCCATGGACCGATAGCATATGCATTTGAAGCAGGTTGAGAGGTCATGCTTGAATGGTGCCAATATTTCAACTGGTGCAGTGCAACTTTCACATCTTATACTTTTTGAGAGTGGCAGTGCACAGTTTCCATCTGTTGACAGAGCACACAAGGATCTAAACAACGTGTAGTCTCGCATCGCGTCGGTCATGGACAGCGCTGATGTAACTGCACAGAGGTTGTTGAGAAAAGGTGTATTTTCAAGATTATAAATCTCTACTCAAAACAATCACTCAATCAATACTTTATACAATCTTAATAATGCAAGTTGGGTTTTCTAGAAAGTATAACCTTTCCAATATTTTGAATTCACTTCAACTAAACACACACAACAACAACAATAATTTGGATCAATTAAAGGATGATCAAACTTGTAAAGTGGTTTTGCAATTTATGGCTTGCACCAACAATCAGTAGAAGAATTCCCAAGACTTCTCTGATTGATTTACAATTTGTGTACACAAAAGTCCAAGACTTTGTTACAACTTCAACACAATTGCATACACAAGAAGACTCAAACTTCTGCTATGACTTTAACACAATTGCATACACAAGAAGCCCTCTTGCTTCTGCTATGACTTTAACACAACAACAACTTTTACAACAATTCAACAATTATTGCAACAAGTCAAACAACTCTGAGAAACTGATTTATTTTCAAGTCCACTACTCAAAGACAAGTGTTCTTGCTCAATGTCTAAGACAGTGAGCTGTACTAGGTTGCAAATGAGGGGGGGAAAGAAAGAATCCAATTTTCTGACTATTTACAAACCCTGGGAGGTATTTTATACATTTGAGATACTTAAAAATAGATAATGTCCAAAAATAGATATACTGGTTCCTGGTACCCTTACTTTGGTTCTGGCACCATGTGCACTCATTGTTCCTGGAAACATAGGGGTTGTTCTATTTTTAGCCCCATGTTCCTAATTTTAGGTAGTTTCCACCCCTCTTGATGGGAACTGTGCCTATTGTGCCTGGAAACAATCTTTATGATTGTTCAGCACTCCCCCTATCCTTAATCATCATGATTCCCACACAATCACATGGTTCCACTATCTTGGTTATTCTGCTTCCACTGTTGCTAGGGCACCACACTTCCCCTGAATATTTATTAATAATATTCTGTTGCTCCAAAATCACACCCCATGACATTTGCTAACCCAATATTGTTTATTTAACTTTTCCTGTGCAAAGTCTATAAGGATATTCATGGATTTATTGGTTTTAATCCAGACATGCAATTTGTAGTGTAACAAATGATAGTCTATTGACCACACTTATTAACTATATGCATTTAAGTCACACAGTAATAGGTCTAATCAGCAGTTGTAGGGTAAACAACTCTGATTCCCTTGTCTATTATCAGTTGTATTAACCAGTTATTGGTGCATTAATTAATATTTATGCTGAAATAATAGATAAAAATTGCAAAAACCATGCTTATGCAGATTTAAATCATATCAGCGCGTTATTTGAAAAAAAAAAAAAAAAAAAAAAAAAACGATTTTTTTTGTATCATTTAAATTACCCATCCTTCATTTTGCATACAAGCACTCCAACGGAGAACTTTCACCACGGCCAACAATTATTTTCTACACTCGTTCGACTTATCAAGTATCCATGAGACTATCATTCGCAGCCTCTCACAGGCTCTGATTGACGCCGACGATCCTAACGCCATCTGCCACCTCGTTCTCTCCTGGAACGGTTCCAGTTGTCACTGCATCGAAGGAATGGACCGTATGATTTCCTGACGAGCCTCCAGTTGAACAAGCTTTATTCCAATGTACATGTAAGTACTTGACCGCAACCAATCAACAAGACCACGCAACACATCCCTTCCACATTCATGCAGCTCCTCGCCACCTCCAGACTTCATTCTCTCGCGTACACCATGACCTCAACCCGAGTGTTTATTCCACAGTTCTATCGCTCGTTCATTCCCCATGACTCCCTTCATTTTCACAGGAACATCCTCAACTCAACTCACGCACCACTCTCGACCATCCCAGCAAACAGATCTTTACTGAGCTCATTCAAACCGTTGGACGTCCGATCGCGACTCAACATGTCGCCATACGATCTCAAAAGTCTTGTGTTTGGTCGCGGCGTTCGTTGTTTAAAACATATGAATGGAGTACGCGTACTTACGGTAAGCCAGCCCCATCTAGGATCGTCCATTGGTTCTTGATAGTTTTTTTAGCAGTGTACAATTAATCGCAGAACATTAACATTTACCATTGCCTTTGCGGCGTCTTTTCTTCTATATCAATACTTGATGCCAGTAGTCACAGCGTTCTACGCTTTTCTGACTGCTATCCGCTACCTCAATGCCAAGTTAGTGGCAGCAGATCAATTTCTGGCCATAGCTACAGAAGAGCCAGCTGTAAGTTTCAATCTATTCCATAGTGATTTGAGCTAATATCTTCATCAGCGACACAAACTTCTCTACAATTTCACGTTCCTCGCTGCGCTAACCCTCATCTACTTGCTCAGACTATATTTTGCAATGTTAGCGCTACTCACGTGCACCCTCATTTATCTGCGATACATTTATTTTAGTTTGTAACTACCCTAGAAGTAGTAAAATCCTTTCTTGATATAAGAGTTTCACTCTTATGTTTCTTGTTGTAAATGTCTAAAATAAATATCAAATCCTACGAAAAATATGGATATATCTACTGTAGACTGCCTACACAGTGTTGAGAACATTGGTGACATCAAGAGTTGTAAATTCCTTTGAAAATTTATGACGTTTCAAGTTGGAATTTTTTCAAAAGTTTTTGTTACATATTTGTCCATAAAAGTCTACATTAATTGGCGGAATTTCCCCGATGCCAAAAGTGGTAAATTACCACAGTCCCGAAAAACGACACTTTCTGTCAGAATTATCCCATTCCACCCTTTGGGGTTGCTTTTTCCCACGCTCCTGGTCTCACAGTGCTCTGTGGGATACACCTTGTCCAAGAAGTTCAAGATATTTGTTGGTGATTCAGATTTTGCAAATTTGGCCCAAGCAATAACTGCACCACAGGGTGCACAGATTGTTTCCACACAATAAAAATGGGGAGGACTAAAGTAGTGGCTTCAAAGTGGTTCTGGGGCATTTTCATCATGTGGTTGTACATTTCCTCTGGTTGCAGGATTCCATGGCAGATTTTCACTAGGTCTTTGTAACATATGTTGAACACCTGTAAGACTTGAATGGCTATGGTGATGAGTGTGTTTGTCCCATTGAATTCCGTGTTGAGAGCATGCTTGGGTTGGTGCCACTTTGTTATTTTGGCACCCTTTCACATGACAACATGGTCCATATTCATGCTCATGAAGAGTACAAAATACACCTCCACGTGCATTATCCAGATCCTCAATGCAGTTTTCATATGCACAATGCTAGAAATAAATTCAATTCTGAGAAAAGATAATATCAACTTAATACTTACTGTTGTGCCCATTACAATACCATCAAGTACAACCATGTTTACAGTTCTACCATCTACTTCCATATGATCTGATGCTGAGTTTCTGTGAAGTGTAGCTGATACCTCAGGAACATTCTGAGCCAATAAGGTGTTATGATTGCTTATAAGTGGAGGAACAACTCTGTTGTCATCCTCACCAACAATTCCAGCAGGATCATTGTGTGCAGTAGGATTTTGTTGTGGAAGAGTATCTGAAGTTCTTTTGTATGGCTGGGTACATTCTGAACATGCATGTCCATCAGCTGGCTTAATACGACCCTGATCACCAAGTTTAACAAAAGCCTGTTCTGTAATTTGATTTATGTCCAGGTTATCCTTTAGTTCTAGATGTACTCCATATACTGCAGCTATTTTTCTTGTAGACTCCTGGACAAATGCATTCCAAACTTGTTGCCTACTAATGATAGTAGATGATTCTGTGCCACTTTCTCCAAAACTATTGTTCCAGAATTCAGTATAGGCTGCAGCAGAGGCATGAAAGCTTTGCATGGCTTTTATAACAGCACTTGAAAAGATTCTATCAACCCAAAGACTTTGTCCCACTTTCAAATGTGTAGCAGAGTTCAGATAGACTTTGGTAGCAAGATCATTGTTTCCAGGAATGTGTTCATGATCTGCTGAATAAGTTGTGTTGCAGGTTGTACATACCCCAGTCAGCACTGGGATATTTTGGTAGATTGTTATGCCCTTAATAAGGGTTACACTGGGAATATCTCTAACTCTTGTATTTTTCAGTAGTCCACGTGGTTCACATCTTGTATCTTCACAAGTCAAAGAGGTAGGGCAAATTACCAAGACTGGCTGGATAGCTTTATGAGAAACAGGAAGCAATTTCTTGTCAAATTTCCCATTTTTGTGATATGGATTTAAGTTCAAGATCTGAGCAAAGGCACCAAGTTTCAATGCAAGAGAAGTAACAATATCATTATCTTCAATGTCTTTAGGCTTTTCAGACTTTTTAAATAAATCCAAAGTCTGATGCTCTAAATGTGACTGTAGAGTTTGTGCTAGACATTTAATCCATCCAGATGAGGGCACTTTTCTTCTCTCCAGAGCATGTTAGGGCAACTGCAACGCTGACTTAGTCAAGCTAGCAGGGGATCCAAAGTTAATAATATTTCAGAAAAGATATCTACAAGTGACTTACCTAGCAGGGGATCCAAAGAGGAAAGGATGGGGATCCCTGCTAGCTGGGGGTATTTAAGTACTAATATGGCCATAACGGAGATATAAAAAAAAAAAAAAAAAAAAAAAAAATTTAACTTTTCCTGTGCCAAGTCTATAAGGATATTCATGGATTTATTGGTTTTAATCCAGACATGCAATTTGTAGTGTAACAAATGATAGTCTATTGACCACACTTATTAACTATATGCATTTAAGTCACACAGTAATAGGTCTAATCAGCAGTTGTAGGGTAAACAACTCTGATTCCCTTGTCTATTATCAGTTGTATTAGCCAGTTATTGGTGCATTAATTAATATTTATGCTGAAATAATAGATAAAAATTGCAAAAACCATGCTTATGCAGATTTAAATCATATCAGCGCGTTATTTGAAATAGTGAGGGAGTATAAGAGATAGGGGGAGGATCAGCTGAGACACAAGTAACACCCCTGTCCAAATCCGGATGTCACGTCAGCCCAACCGCCAATCTTCACCAACGACACACACCTGCCACCGCAAGAGAACACCACCAAGTCACTACAATAACAATTTGAGGCCTCAAGTGTGAGTACTTAGATATGTTTACTTCTTATGCTCTCACTGTAACAGTCCAGAACACTCAGTTGATGTAGTGAATCAACTGACTATTTATACAGTACCTGTAACAGTCCAGAACACTGAGGTACATAAGTAAATAGAAATAATGAGGTAATGAAATAAGACATACCTCAGTTGATGTAGTGAATCAACTGAGGAGAAAAGAAAGAATTGAGACAAAATTATATATATACACCCCCTACAATATAGGGGTTTGGTATCCAGCGGATGTAGCACCCATTCCACAAGTGATGAGCACATGTGACTCATTACAACACTCACCTTTAAAATGGTATGTGCAGATTGTTTGGACCAGGTGGAAGCCTCGATAGCCAGACCACTGGGACCCAGTGGTATGAAGCAGTTACAGGGTCTGACAGATGTTTCAGTGAGTACCTCGAAGACGGAACTCCATTGATCGGTGTGTTCCTTTGCTCATGTGACATTTCCTGTTCATGACCACCTCTTAGAATCCCAGAAACATGCTATTGAGTACAACCAACAACATGAGCTTCAACTGATGGACACAGAAGCTCACACCTCTCCAATAAAGAAAGAATCCGATGAACACCCCCGGCCTTCCTTGTTGCTTAATCCTACTGTGATTCATTCACTGGTTGATGCAAAAATCAAGGAAATCATTGGACTTTGTACACAGAGGCTTGAAGGTGATCTTCAGGTGGTCACAGCTTGGAGGGATGCAGCATTCAGGGAACTTGCAGCTGAGAGGGAATGGGTTAGGATCTTGGAGTTGACACTTAGAAAAAATGAGATCCCTTTGCCGAAGGACACACTTGAAAATTTGTAGTCTTGTTTATTCTCGTAATGCTGATAGTAGTTGTTCTGAATCTTCTCTGCCTCGCCCCCTGCCTTGACCACCAACCATCAATTGCGACGCCATTGCCCTCCCCTGAGCACGACCCCGCCCACGCACTATGAAATTCAGAAGGTTTGAAGTGCCAGTTGCAATTTTACGAGCATCAATAGTCCTGGCAGCACTTTCCTGAACCACATTAAGTGCATCAAGTTCCATTGAAGGGACACGATGTTTTTGGACATGCACCACATCTCGCATCTGGGCAGTATTAAGAATGAGGTCGTTCAGGCTCCCCAGATGTTGTATGATTGAATGGGTGCTCTGAGTCAACATACACTCTTGGAAGATTTGGCGGGAACCCGTAGCACCACATTTATGATGATAGCAGTTCTGTTGTGTGTTGACTGTGCAAAGAAGGTCCTAAATCCAATGTTTAAAACTACTATTGAGAGGAGGCAGTTACGGTGAACTCACTTTCAAAGGCACTAAGAACCACTCGCCTTTTGGGACTAAATAGGGCATTTGATATTTTGGACAAGGTTGCAAGGATTCGAAAACTTCAATAAGCACTCCGTCTGGCTCTTGTGCTGCATAACATTCGGACCCAACCTTCTGAATAATCTCAACAACTTTGGCAATAACTGTTTCATGCTCAATAGCCTGCGAGCGCACAATGACATGTTGGCCCACTCTGCACTTGTCGCAATTATGAAGGTTAAGATAGTCATTTGTTTGATAAAGTGGTGGTGGGAAAGTGCTTGATGGTTCAACAAAAGGGAATTTTTGACCGGTAAGTGTTTGCATGAATTGTTGAGGGGGTTTTTTATCATGGTGACAGTAGCCTTGGAACGTCAAGAGTGAGGACAGTCACAAAGATGAAAACATTGGGTTCATACCGGGTGATGATTTAATTGTTCTCGTTGGGATATTGAGTCCAAGGTATGAAGTTGCCGTGCTTGATAGTGACATTAAGGCTTGGGGCCTTGGGCCTATTGTCTGCCACATTGAGTGTGATGTTGCCCAGATGCCGGGGGGTGGCTGAGTGGTGAGAAAGATTGGAGCCTTTGGAAAGAACCCACCACTAAGGAGGTGGCGGATGCAGTTGCCTTGAGCAAATGCAAGCGCAATATCCCGAGAAGGTGCTTGTCGATTGCTGTGGACACTTTTTGCTCGAATAACGGCATTGAAAGATTCAAAAGCCTCTGTTGCAAATAATATAGCCGGGCCAAAACGGCGTATATGCTCCACCAAGTGAAGAAAATATGAAATTTTGGTTTGTTGAACCAACCAGTTGTCCAGCGGGCAGTTCGGAGAAGGAAGTCTGTAATTTCATGTTCAAGAAGGACCTGGAAGTAGTAAAATAAGAGAATTCATCAACAAAGATACAAAGGGTTAAGAGGAAGAGTGTACCATATACTCTTTGAGATCGTTGATAACAGGTTGCCAAATAAGTGGTATGAGCTTTGAAAGGGCCACCCATGCATTGAAAACCTCATCAGAAACCATGTCATATATAACAAAAGGAGCTGCCTGTGAGATGTGATGAAAATCTCGTCCAGTCAGCGATCCAGCATAGTTGACAAGAGTGTCCCCTGGTAGAGGAGATATTCCTAGACCAGACACATCAAGGCTTGACAATCTTTGCGCAAGAAGGGCCTTCCGGTCATCCTTGCCCTTTAGCTGATTCTGGATGAGATCTCGCCAAAAATATTTGACAAATCCAAGCAGAACAACGTGAAGAACTTCCACGGGTGTGTCTTGATGTGGATCAAGGCCTAGCAATTTCAGAGTTCAGTTACTGATGAAAAAATTTGACAAGAGAAAGAACAGGTGCCTTCAATTCGCCACACAGGACTTGTTATATTGCTAGGAAGGTTGTGCACAGCAGTTTCAAGGGCATCTTGTTTCTCTTTGTGACCACATTTTCCTGCATATGACGCAAAAAGTTTGTCCAGGAAGGACTCTTGTATTGGGTCCTTAATCCCCTTCTTGGTTCGAAAGTTCTTACATGCAGTTTTGTTTCCCAGTGTTTTTGCTTGGCTGAGGTAGTTTTCAAGGGTTTCCTGGGTCTCTGCCTTCCATCGAAGTTTGCCAACCTGAGGGACATTATATGGGATGATGAACTTGGAACCTAAACCATAATACACACCTTCATGAACAACATTACCCTTGTGACCATGGAACTTAGGCTTTCAACAAACTTGCCTTTCTTCTTTTTGGGTGGTACATTTGGCGTCTTCCCTGGTGTCAAAGATTGTAGATCAGGTTCTCCTTCATGCACATCACTTTCTTCACCTTGACTCATTTCACCATCAGACAATCTTGCACTATTGACATCACTTTCACCTCCATCATTGTCGTGCCTGGTAAAGGTGGGTTCTGCTAGAGCATCTGTGCCTTTCACCCAGCATGCTCGACAGAACATCTTTCCACGCATCCCAATATGACATGCAAACTCACTTTGCATAGGATTGTCACCGAGAAGTGCAAGTACTACCGGAAATATGAGGACTGGTTTGTTGGTTTCACAGTCCATGCTCCATTGGTCTTCACTTTTCTATTCATAATATGAGTATTTGCAACAAATTCAATAAATAATTAAGGACAGACTCTATTTGATCCAGAACACCATCAAGCATTTCCAGTGGTGGAGCTTTGTTGGACGTACAAAGAAAATGCACATTGTACTCCTTTGCTGCTTGTTCTCGAGGCAGTCCAGCTAGAGTAAACAAATAGCTATTATGTTTGTTCCACTTCTTGGATGTGTTTCCAGAGGTATCATCACAGTACATCCAAAGCAGAAGGCTTACAACATGCTGCCCATGCGATAGCACCCACCAACAGTTACCTTCTTCTGGATTGGTGTGCAACCATGGTGAAAGTGTCTCTGTATCACCGATTTTTCGCACACCTGATGGAAGAAGATCAGTAATATGACGTAGAGCAGATGAATGACCTCACCAAGAATTTGCGAAGGATGAGGGAATTTATGGAACAGGTGGTCCTTCGCAAACCCTGGCAAATTTCTCAGGAGCTGAGATGCTGGAACTTCAATTGGGGTATCCTCTCGAACACACCAACCGTGGGTACCATCAACGGTGACCTGTTCCATTGGCCAAGCAATTGCATATAGCATCTTGCCTCGAGTGAACCACCGATTTGGAAGGCATGCACGCCCATCAACAAGAAGAGCTGGTTCGAAGATGTAGTAGTCGCCACTTTCTATTCGGATCATGGGTGTCGTATCTTCAGAAGGGAGTTCATGTAGCCATTTTGCAGCCTGGCGAGCCTCGCCAAGTAATTGCCCTGAATCTTCGGGGTAGAAGTGAAGATGAGGGCGGACACGGGGATTTGCCATTTCCTGAAAAGCCAGGTTTCAAATATGAGATATTAAACAGAATAGAGCCAGTTATAGGGTCTCACCTGTGCCAGGATTTGTGCAATATTGTTCACAAAATACCGATGTCCCAGAATTCCTTCGTATCCGACAGTTTCTATTCCGCAAAGATTTTGAATTGATTTATTGAGTGCTTTCATTGTGTCGAGGCCCGGAACGTAATCTACTTCGTTTACCTGAAGAAGCCACAGGAATAAATCAAGTTGTTTCTGTGAAAAAACGGAACGAGGAAGGTGCATCAGGATGTTGAGGGTGCATGTCTAAAACAGTCTTATTTTAGTATTTGCAGCAACCAAGCGGCTTTCCAACAACATATGATTCTGTCCTGCCATGGGTACCACTGCCGGGCTGTGGAATCATCAGTGGTGTGATTATGAGGTCGCTTTTTTGGTGGTTGTTGTGCAAAGAATTCATCCTCTGATTCGGGATCTGTGAAAAAATGGGAAACGCAGTGATGGAAGAAAATCAGTGTAACTTACCCAGGTTGGTTTCAGCTTCAGTTTCACTAAGGTCTGACCTCTCATTCTCGTCTTCCTCACTCAAATCTCCATTGAGGAAGTTGAGAGTGGCTTGCGCAATACGAGAAGCTGCTTTCTTCCATGGATCTTCATCAGGAACCAGCTCATCTTGGAGATTCCAAGAAATTCCGGTGAGTGTTCCGGGAGATGGAGAGTGAGTTTCCGGCTGGACAAGGCCAGGAAAATCCGGTGGGTAATGCGGGTTGTTTGGTTGGGCTGTGATGGACCTAAGGAGGGCACGGACACCATCTTCCCGAATGGCCTCGTTGATATTTGTGGGAAAAGACGAAGAGGGCAGAAGATGAGAAGTCGGCGGTGGTGTGGCACCAGAACTGCTGGAAATGGGAGCCGGTCTCTGGTATGTCTTCAAGTTTTGCTGATGAGTGTAGGTATTTTCGTGATCTCTACAATTGGATGCGACCTTCTCTCGACAGTCTCCGCAAACAAGGCAAGAATAAAGGGAAGTACCACCCTTATCATGACTCTTCCAGTCTAAATTTAGACCTGCAATCAACGCCGGGCAGTATATCAGCGACACAGCCACTCACACTTGGGATCAGGCTGAAAGGGCATTTTGTGTCAGCGGAATGTCAGACCAAGTTCAAGTCCCTCGAGGTTTGAACCTTGCTCAAGTTGGTGGTTTAAATTTTTCTTCAGTCTCAAAATATCTGTACCCGACCTCACCAGCGGTTGAAAGCTAACCCACGATCGTGAAATTGAACTGCGGTCACTCCTAACTTGAACACAATTTGAACTCAGATTTCAAACCCAACACAATTCTCGAAACTCAAACCTGACCCATTCAAGGCCCTGGCTGTGTAGTATTACAAGTCTCAACTTTTATTCTAAAGTTGAGATGTGAGCACAAGGGGGATACTAGGCATATGTGGAACAAGGGCATAAGTCATATGGTATGATGAGGGAGGGATATGGATAAGGAAGTGTGATTGTCCATATGAATCGAGCATAAGGGTTAGAACAAATATGGTAGGCATAAAGAAAATAAACATGTCCAACGTTTCATGTATGCATAATGCCAGTGGGCAGTCCGTACCTGCGATTGTAACAACAATTGGAACCACGTAAATTCACAAATAATCACAGCCCTCTAAAACAGAGTGACACGCAACATGCTCCTTCGTACCTGCCACGACGAGCTTCACAAAACCAATTTCCTCAAATGCTCTCAAGTCAGTCGCTCGACGCAACCCTTAAAAGTATAAATCACACTCCTGTGCCCAAGTGTCCAATATAATCTTGATTATCTTCAGATTCGGAAACATGTGCCTTAATCTATGAAGGAGATTCGGAGATTCAAAGAATCCCAACGAGGACATTTGATCTTCGAAGGGGCCTTGATAGGGCGTGAACTTGAACCAACATTCATGTAGAGCGTTTGGCGCAGGCAGCGCGGACAACATTTTCCACATAGCTGAGAGAAGCAGGGGTGATTTGTACAGTACTTTACAGTGCCCCACGCTTCCGAACGGAATCCGAGTGGAGTCCGAGCATTCCGACTGGATTCCCAGTGGAGTCCAAGTGGAGTCCAAGTTCCTTTACATGTTGGTGTACTACTTTTACGGGGTCTTGGTGAAGCTTCGGTGATGAAATCAGGAGGGGCAAAAATAACACACCTTTGTTAGACACGTGGGACACCACGTCAATAACGAACCCGGTTTAAACGTTTTAGACTTAGTGGTTGTTTATAGAACTTGAAGAACCTGTTCCACATAGGGTGTCTCCTCAGAGCCGGACTGATATATACGTAACTGTTCCGAACAGAACACGAGTCCTGACGATAGTCGTTACCTAGAACCTTACTCACCGTCTTTTGATCAGCGAAGTAACAACTACGTATGGTAATATAGTTAGTAGCGTGTTTACTAAAAGAAACGGCCTTCAAAACATTGGGACCCGGTAATCTACCGAGACGGGGATTAGAACAACAATACCGGAACCTGTCTTTTTTATTCGGAATAAACTTTGTCCGTAAGTTATGAGTCCATACAAATAAAGATAATACTCAAATATAATTAATTAACACCGAATAAATCCGTACACTTGTTAACTTACGTACCGACCCACCGAAACTGAGGTAGGGCTTTGCGTACTGTGGTCCGTTGAAATTAACCAAAAACGTATGTTACGAGAAAATGGTGTGAGTTATACAAGAACTCTCTGTTTCTGTCTTCTTCACCTTTTTCCTCTTCTTCCTAGTCCTCCCTCTACTGAGACTGTGTCTCTTACTTCTAACTCAATGTCCATACTATAACATGATATTTCATCTGGTAACATTGTCTCGGTTTATAAGGAACTTTACAAATATTCTACAATGACTCTAAGGTGAGTCTGAGGTGAACCTTAGGTGAATCTTAGGTGACCTTAGGTGAGCCTAGGTAAACCTTAGGTGAAGCCTTAGGTGACTCTCAGGTGAGTCTGAGACCTTAGGTGAGCCTTAGGTGAGCCTTAGGTGATTCTCAGGTGAGCCTGAGATAAACCTTAGGTGAGTCTGAGATGAGCCTGAGGTGAGCCTGAGACAAGTCTTAGATGAATCACTGAACCTGAGGTTCGTCTCAGGCTCACCTCAGGCTCACCTGAGGTAAGCCTTAGGTACTAAGG
>MU130617.1:335888-388843 GCA_015039465.1 Phlegmacium glaucopus
AGTTCCGACAAATGGATAGGAAGGACTTGCGCAAGACAACGGGCCAATGCCGTTCTTTCGTTCTCGGTTTCCGCAATCCTCCGTTTCTTCACCAAAATAAGGGCCTGGACGACATCATACGGAAATGGTTTCATCTCGTCATCGTCGATGCTATCCCATTTCACCTCCAAATGACTTGGCAATTTGTTGTAGGAAACATTTTGGCGCCGTCGAAACCAGATTTGGCTCCTTAATGTCCAGTCTCTCCCCAAGTCCAGGTTATCTCGTTCTTCCTCATGGCCAGCAAGGTTCAACTCTGGATCGCGGATGATTGCCATTGGACGATGAATGGTCTGCCAAAATTGCTTCAAGAAGGCGATGACTTGAAGGAAGAGGAGTGATTGTGGGGACCGGTATGGTGACGGGAAGGAATTTGGTTCCGTCGTGTGCTGCAGCACTGCAGGCATTGACTGCAGCCCGGGAAGAAAAGTGGTGATAAGGACGAATAGGAATGTAAACGCAATGGCAATGGCAACGGGAGTTGCAACATACCAGGTGAGTTGAAAAAGGAAGACAACAAGTCCGACGAGGAAGAGGGCAAGGGCGAAAATGAGAATTATGGGAAGGGAAGCAAATATTTGAGGGATATGTGATTTTTCGAGACCGAGCGAGTGCATGTGGCTTATGCCTAGTGACTCGTATCCGTAGCTCAGGGATTGCAAGTGTGTTCGTATCCATTGGAGGGCAATAATACCTATGAGCGCCGCAGTGAGACTGAGGACTAGACTAAGGAACCAGAATACGTTGATGCTGATGGTCATTGTGCCCTGGTCGACTCTCGATTTACCAGATATTTGGTCCCCGACGCCAGCAATCTTTCTCAGGAGCTGGACGCTTTCTTCGGCGAAATCTGGTTGTAGGGCTTTCTGTGATTCAATCACAAAAGCAGTCACGACGGCCGAGAATAAACCAGACTTTTCAGAAATCAGTTTGTCAGTTTCTGTCAATAACGAACGAGGCTACCCACGAAGATTAGAATATTCTGGACTTCATCCCTCCAGCTTTCACACTGCTCTTTGTCTTTCTTCATCCACAAATCCCGCACCGTCGTCCAATGTGATCCATCTACTTTGTCCTCTATCGGATTAGTCTAGATGCTCCCCTCAGTAGTGGTCTAATTAACAATCCAAAATCATACTCGCCTCCATTTCAACGACGTGCAGCCTGAGCAATGGTGGTGGAAGGCAAGGCCGAGGAAGCAAAATTAACTACTCGGAGTCGACGGTGCCTCGTGGAGACCGTGAGGGTTAACCGGCATGGTCCAGAACATGACATCTTCCTTCAAAAATTTGCCGTGACAACAGCGTCTTTGCGTATTCACTTGTTTGTCTAAGCATGTATCCCAACTGTTGGTTGATCTTTGCAAGTTACTAACATGTGACAGGTAAGAATTTAGAATTATTTCGGTAAAATAAAACGAGCGAATTGCATATAAAAAGATTAAGCTATTGTTGAGAGCTGGGCGAAAGCACAATGTACTTCCCGACCCAAGAAGCAGTAAAAACTCTAAAGGTATTGACGGTGCGTGGGGTGGGTGGGAAAAACGCAAATGTCTTCGCCTTTTGAGCTGATTGCCTCTTGATTGAAGTTGAATTAGGTTTGCGAAAGAGGGAGTGGAGGGTGGGGCAAAATTAAGAAGAGAGTGAGTGAGGAATATTAAGAGTGAGAGTTAGCGAGAGAAAGGAACTCGTTAATTAGGTTTCTCAACTAACCACCCTTTCTCTGGGAAAGGAGGGTTTCGCAATAGAATTATCCCATGTATAGATGGCATTGGATGGCATGTATCGGAATAGCTTTCGGAACACAGTGGCCTGGCAGGGGCGTATAATACTATCACTATCCCTATCCCACACTGTGTTCTTCAAGTTCCCATTCTCTTACGGATACTTACTAAATTACGGTACCTCCAACTTCCAAGCGCCCATCTCATCCTTCTCGCTTGCACTTGTAATCGCCACAATGCCCATAAAACAAACGTCGCCCAATACGAGACCTGAGCCACATACAAAAACAGATAGGGATAAAATTGAGAATTATGTAGTCACGATCGCGTCCAATACGCCGATACGCCATCGTCACAATTTCGCTAATTTTAACGTCATTCGTCGTCTGCATCCTTTGCTAAGTTTGCTTGGGACGTGCGACGAGCACTCTCCTTCGCCCTCAGTCCTTAACGTGTATTCCATTTCCCTTTCGCATAGCCAGCAGAGGGGCCGGCATCTTCAATCCGCCGCCCTCTTGAGCCATTCGAGACGAGGCTCTTCTTTTCTCATAGAAGCTGCTTAGGCCGAAGCATTCGAAATATGTCTTCACAACTCGCGAAGCTTTTCCACCCGCCCAAAACAACTAAGTTAAAGCCAGACGACAAAAGCTAGATGAATAAGTCATGAATCCATCCCTCTATTCCCTCAGCGCTAAAGGTCGAACCTTCTTGCGTTGGACGGTGAAGAGGACTTATAGAGGTGCATATAGCATTATGCCCCCCCTCAAAATGGTTAGGGCCTTTGTTGAAGTGGTTTCGGAGGTTGCGGCCATTGCGGCGTGCAGTTGGCAAAGTCAAAGGTCATATGTGGCATCACGCTCTACGTTATCTAATTGGTTCGTCTCGTTGTCTTATTTCGAAAGGAGTCAAAGTGGTTCGTTTATGATCTTTTACGTTGTCTCGCTCAACGCTCAACGTACTGGACGCTTTCTCCAGTTTCGACGTTGAAGCTTCTGGCCTTTGAAATTAGACTGTAGTTCGAGTTAAATAAACGATGAAACGACATTACAATGTGAAAGCGGAAACTTGATAGAAAGCGACGAATAGCATGGCAAACGAAAGCAGAAAGTGGATGGTAGACAGAAAGAAATCCTTGACGAATGGAACGGGATGAAAAAAAGAACAATATAACCAAATGGTTGGGTGATATAAGATGCATAGACTGCGGAGGGAAAAGAGTTGGGTAAATCAAGGGTATATGTAAATGGAAAGAAAAACATTGTACTAGTACGTTTACCACAACGCTAGACTTCCGATTTCTTTGGGAGTCGCCCTTTTATCACTTTGGCAATGACCTTCTCTGGATGATTGTCAAATTCCCGATCTGAATCGATGTCGTTAAGCGAATTAATTTTAAGATCTTCCCTATGACGCGTTAAAGCACTGGAAACAGCTTTTTCCGACAAGGCTCTCGGAGGTTCAAAAGGCAGGATGTCAGAGAAAAGACCAAAAATGACTAATATAAGGTTGATGATGTACGTAGACAAGAGTTTTGCGGTCGAGCGGCTGGTTCATGATCACAAGAAACATAAGTGCATATATAGCAGGATGGCCGCATACATACTATGGTTGATAGTTGTTGTAGAGGTACTTGATGTGCGAGTCTTCGAGGTGAATATCCCGTTGAAGGCGTATTAAGAGAGTGGCGCCGGAGGAACCGAAATTCTGTACACATGACAAGGAAGATCTGGAGAAAAAAGAGTAAAAAAACATGAGTGATAGGCTCCATTCGCCCCAAAAGGCAACATACAACGTTGGATCAGCATTTGCCTCAATAAGAGGTTTGACAAGGTTAATCATATTAACAAAAAAGTCGGTGTTCGACAGGATCTGAAACGGGTGTCAACGGTGATAAAAAGAAATTGAAGGAAATCGATCAGGTACTAACGTTAGCGGGATCATCGAAATTCCAAACCTTCACGACGTCGTCATGAAGGCGATGGATGCAGTCGATTAAGATATGGCCTTTAAAGCTACTGCTTTGACCGAGATTCGTCCAATATTCTGCATCGGATCAGTGAGCACATCATTCAAAGACACGAAAAGGCACATAATCACTCCCAAAACCTTGACTGATGATGCTAAAATGAGCAACAATTTGAAAATATTGGAAGCCCTGGACAATACCTGATGGAGGCATTAACTTTCTGGCGAGCATTGACCTGCTGAGCCGTATCCCAAAGAACCTGGAGGTGCGCCTCAACATACTCTAGCTTCCTACGAGTAACATTTGTTAGGTTGATGAGCAGCTCCTCGATATCGGCAGGTTTTAGAGAACGCGCCGGCCCGGGATCTTTATCGAATATTGGTGTCGACACTTTCACACAAGATAATGAATTGGAGCCCAAGTCTTTCTTCAGCTCGTCGACCTTGTCGTCAAAAAGCTGTGATGCCTTTTTCTTGGCATCATCATAGTTCTCCTCTTTGGACTTTGATGTATTGTTTTTATGAGAACGCGTGACGAGGTGATCGTACTTCAGGAAGACCACAATGAGAGGAATCTTGACTACGCAAACAATAAGTCACCAATCTACAAAGGACGGGCAAAAATCACATTTTTCGGCCAGTTTCAGGAGCTTCTCGTCACCAATTTGTAGTAGCCTTGACCCAGGGAGAGGTGTTTCGATGCAGAACCTTCAGGATTGAGGATCAAGCAACCAAACGCACTGGCAGAGAGAATCAAGTCTTACCAAAGAGCGTGGATTTTGTTAGGCAGATCGAATTTCTGACGCTCCTTTAGGAACTGTTCAACTATTGTCCAGGTGCCATTGTTGCCGGGCTCAAAGCCCTTGCTGTCGTGCAAGATGAAGCGCGGGTTGGCCAGCGACGTGTATTCGCGATTGATGTCAGCCGTTCCCACACGACCGTGAGCAACATCAACCTATACCATAATATATATCAGGCTTGCTTAAATTCCGAATACAGCACGCCAGTTTGCACAAACCTTGTCCGAATCGAGGTTAAAAATGCATCTGATGAGCGAAGATTTACCTATCCCAGCCTAGACCGGCCTAAGGATCGGTGCAGGGTGAACCGAATAAAAAATCCCCACCTTTCCGGCGAGAAGGATGCGAAACCTCACGCATATATTAGCATTGGCCTACTAGCTTCGAGCCCCTCGGATTCGTGCTCACCTTGGACATGCCCCGAACGTCTCATCCACTTGAGATGGCAAGCCTTCCGCAAAAGGAAGCAGTTTTTCAAGTTGTTGAGATGAATCAATACGAGTATTTGGGCCTGCGGGAATGGGAACGACAAGTTCAAGCTGTTCTGTTTGCTGAGGCGAACCAGCATTCGGAGTCGGTTTGTCTTGGGGGACTGGGCTGGAACTCCTGGACGTATCGCAGCAGCACAAAGATTTGATCCAGTCCAGACACATGAGAGTCGTGGTTGTAAGGTAGACGACTTTCATATACGGCAAACGTCACGTGATTGAGTGTGACAAGTCCGAAATAGGAAAGTTTTCTGTAATTTAGCATTTCGCACAACTCCCAGCAGCCCTGCACCGGTTTTTGAACCTAGTTTTTACAGAGAAAGTATTTTGACACGTAAACGAACAAGAATTTCGTGCAAAAATGTAAAATTCATGGAGGAGTAGGGATTACAAAATAGGGATACACTAATTCGGTCCACTACTCTCCTGTGTCGTGTCAGAAGCTCCTAAACCTCGCTATTTTCAATGCCTCGTCAAAGGAGGGCAGCCACAGCAAGTGCACAAAATGGGAAGGCATATGGAGAAGAGAAAACAGTAAAGAGGCTAAAGATAGACGAGCTTGAAATGGGCACTGGAGGGGACAAGTTCCACTGAAGTCTATGCGTAAAGTTGCGAATTGGTCACGTCGTTTAATGGATGCATACGAGCAAGGTTTGAATGGAAGGCAAGCAGCATGGGCTACTAGGAACTTGAAGTATAGAGGCCACTGTGTACTTCCGGAGAGGATCATGGCGGAGCTAATCAAGAAGGGGATTTCTTAAATCCACCATAGTAGTTTCCCATGTATGTAGTCGTTTGAAACAATGTTCGTGCACACGCTCATGTCCAGTTCGTCGGACATGAGAATCAGGTGTTGTCTTATCTGATCCAAGGCTCGAGATCAAGACACTGTTTTGAAAACACTAAGGCTCAGTCACTTTCCACTCAATGGGCACAAACTTTGGTCAGTATATACCGAGGATATATATCTACAAAAACTAGGTTCCTAAACCGTGTAATGTCTTCGAGGGAGAGCAAAAGATAATCTCCATTGTTTCTCCGTCCATATCTGGCAAGGACGTCAGGAAAAAAGTAACAGCACGTGATGTTCACCGTATATGAAAGTCGTCTACCTTAGAAGCCATAAGCAACGCCGAAAAAAAGGATCAACAACCAATTCTGCACTTGACATCTAACTGTCTCCCTGAAATCCATGTTCCCCAATAAAAACACTGTATTCAAACAGGCAAAATGCCATGACACTCGATTTCAAAACGGCGCAATCAAGTGTCGGCAATTGCCGCAACGATCCCACACCTATTGCTCAGAACGAGAACTCGGAACCCAGGCCTATGTAAGGTTCCCACTGCTTCAGAAAGCCCAAAGGAACGAAGCCTGGTTATAATGAAACTTCTTCAGCTTTCTATCGCCACTTCTTCCAGAACCAACCATCATGGCCTCAGATGAAATGCTATCTCAAGATGCCTCTAAGGAGCCAGAAGACGCTGACTGCCTGCACAAAGAAGGCACTTTACACCAGGCTAATCTCGGACTAGCCAAGCCTAAGAGGAAACACTTCTTTTCGCAGCTTGATCCTGCCAGCGCAGATGCGGTACATCGAGATGCCGAGACTATCGAATATTCGATAGAGGAAAAGGTGCGATGGCGATCTAGAGTCATTCTTGGAATAAGCCTTGACGCGGACGTTTATTAAGAGGGTCGTCAAGAAAAAGATCGATAATATTGTTCTGCCGTTGGTGATTTGCAGGTTCGTTGCTTCCTTTTCAGGAAATAACGGAATTTAACTCTTCTTCAGTTATGTTTGTGAGTGATATTTTTAATAGAGAAATGTCTGTTGATGTAATTAACGATGTCACCAACACGAAAGTCAATCAATTTGGTAGGTCATCAACTCGTCATTGACGTTCGATGAACTTGAAGTGAACTGATAACTCATGAATATCGTTCTTCCAGACCGGACCAACATGTATGTCGTCTTCTGTTTAACACAAGCTATATCGTTATTGACCTCCTTGCGATAAGTGGAAACGCCCATGTGATCACAGCTTTTAACAAACACTACGTGAGTCCAATTTCTTAATGGCATAATTGCATATCCGATCTTGCTGCACACAGCGAATCACAGATAACAACAAATGGACACTTGCTCTTAGCATTTTTTATGTCGGATATTGTAACTGTCTTCCTTCCTGCGGTATTTCCATAAATATTGACCGAAATTTCCACTAGGTCTCTTGGAGATGCCTGCTAACAGTGATGTCGACCCCGCCGTCGCCCTCAATGTTCTATATTCTGAATTGATCTGCAGTTTTACAACGACATATTGGCGCCAATCGATTGTAAGCTCCCGCTTCCTAAAAGATATTCAGTTCTAAATATCGCATTGCGCTACAGCTTCTTCCTTTCTCTTACCTTTTGGGGTCTAGCTTCTCTGTCTATAGTATATGCAAAAGGATATTCTGGTCTGCTTGCGCTGAGGTCTGACTTTTCTCCCGGATCATGGTTCCTAACTAAACCTTCGTATATGTAGAGTGTTACTGGGGATCGGAGAAGCAGGTTACTACGCTGGAATGATTTATTATCTGTCCTTCTGGTACAAGCGGTATGTCAATAATCGATTTACCCATTGTTGATTGATGAGTCTAACCATACCTTAGGAGCGAACTTGCCATGCGGACCAGGTTCGTGGGCAGATGTATCATTGATAACATTTTTTTTAAAAACCCTTTAGTCTTTGTACGACTGGCACACTACCTGGAGCAATTGGAGTATGTCGGATCGTCAATGCGGTAGTCTTTTTACTGAAAACCGACGCCTCAGGGTCTTCTTGCCTTCGGCCTTACTCGTGTTCATACATCCGTTCTTGAAGGGTAAGCAAAAGTCTCTCTTCTCTTCAACAAAATTTCATGGGTAGTCAACCTTGTAGTTGGCAGTTTTTATTTCTTGTTTGTCACCTCACGTCTTCATAGATATCGCCGCTTCACCTCATGTATCCCCAGGTTGAGGCTATTCCAACTCTTATCATGGCCCTCATGATTCTTTTCTTTCTTCCTTCCTTCCCCTTTTCCGCCTCTTTTTTGACTCCGCGGGAGCGAGCTATTGCACAAGCGCGGCTGAATCGCGACCACAAACCACAGTCGCATGGAGGAATGACGGGCTGGTCAGGATTTAAGGCTGTTGTCGCTGATATAAATTCTTGGCTGTTTATGCTGGTGTATGCTAGTTGTGAGTCTCGGCTTATCTGCATTGATCGTCAAATTCTACTAAACCCTCTTGCTTCAACTAGTTAATGTTGGCGTTGCAACCATCTCGTACTTCTTACCAACAGTGAGTTGCAAGTTAGAATATCATTGATTCCAGGACAAGCCTCAACCACTTGTCGGTAGCTCATTAAAGACCTGGGATTTTCGTCCATCAACGCACAAGGCTTAACAGTTGCTCCTTACGTAGTAGGCTGGTTCATGGTTGTTTTCCAATCGTGGCACAGCGACCGGACGAAAGATAGCGGATGGCATATTATGGGATCTTGCGCGGTCTCGTTTATCGGATACCTCATCCTAGCGACTTCTGTTCAGAAGAGCGTCGGAGCGGCTTATTTCGCACTTTTTTTTGGTTGTTGGTGGTAATTATAGCTTGTTTCCTTTGGTAATGTAGGATCAGCACTCTTTTTTTGAGGATGTCTTATATGTGTTTTTCTGATTCGTGCATCCAATTATAGGAGTTGGGCGGCTAATGCCTTCTCCCCAACGTCCAAACGGGGAGTTGGTACCGCTTTTATTGTGTCCATTTCAAATTGTGTTTCCATGTAGGTCCTGATAATCCACTTATTGGAATGTGATTCTGATATATGGTACTGGGTGAAAGTGCGTCTCCTCAAGTTTACTTTGATCCACAAGACAATTTCCGTAAAGGTCATGCCATTTCCGCTGGGTACAATTTCCAAAACACCATCATTGCATACGCTAACACTAATGTGGTTCAATTTCTTGCGTTTAGATGCCTTTTCTTATCGCTTCTAGTAGCGTTCATTCTACGCACGCGTCTGACTCTTTTAAACAAGAGAAATCAAGCCAAGTTATCTGCGTTATCCGAAAATGAGAAACAACAACTACGAAGCGATGTAGAAATATGGGATGATGATGTTCGATATGTTTTCATGACTTGATTGTTGTAAGGCATTGTTAATATTTAACGTTTTGGTATACTAAATTTTTATGAAGTATTTTTGCGTTACCCAATGTATCAAAATAAAATAAATTTGTGGCCAAGGAATCGATTCTTTTGACCAAATTGACCGACAAACTTCAGTAATTTGAGGACTTGATGAGGACTTGTGCGGCGTGCCTGGTGATTTCAAACTCAAGCTGAGCCGTTTTGTAGCCAGTCAAATATATTTAAACTAGCTACATGTTTTGCTTGGTGCATTTTTTAGGAGACCCAGTGGCTTTTGGAGAGAATCTACTCACTCGGATACTTTGAGACTATGGTACAGATTAAAATATTCGAAATTGATTAGACGTTGGCATCACTAGTGGCCCCTGACATGTAGTCGGCGAAAATGCGACGGCCGAATGCAAACCCCGATGAGGAAAGAGGTCCACAAGACCACGCATATAAATAAATCCTGATACTTCAAGTGCTGCGACTCAGTTCGAGCAAAATGTATAGAATCCCTAACATCTACCCCACAATCAGTTTCAGCTTGGTTTCAGCTTCCATAACTTGTAGAAATATGCAACTTAACATCATAGCTACATTGTTAGAATGATTTCTTTTGTCGACTTTGAGGTGCTGCGGCTGCAGCATGACTGTTGGAACGTTTGACATCCAAAACGTTAACATCGCGACCTCCTGGACCCCGAGTATCGCTAATAGTAAATATGTCACCCATTTGTCATGCGACTGTCAAGACTTCAAGATTTTTAGTTCAATACTCATCGAGTTTAATGATCCCTCTTTGTTAGTAATTTCTAAGATTTATCATTCAAAGTCAATTACATAAAACTTATGCCTGGTCTTGCCCAGCTCACAATTTTTTTTCGGCCTTTCGCCGGCCCGACATTATGGTTCGGGATCCTCCCACCACCTTGGGGTAGTACAGCTCCAGAGGTTAGACCAGTAGTCTTGTGTCAGGAGACCCCCTCGAGCCACATGTACATTGGTTTCTTGATAAGAAATTTCTACAATATTCTCTCTCAAATGCCAAGAACCGCCAAGCCCAAAATAGTAATGCGCCTCCATTTCCAAGGTACTAAATACCGACATCAATGATGCACCCGAACTTTCGGCGCTATTTTCATTTTTATCGTGGGAATTTAAACTCAATATCAATTTCTGATATGTGCCTCGTCTTGTTTTTCAACGTCAACCCCCCCGCAACCCATCTTTTTTTGCCTCCCTTTCAAAGGCTACAGTCGCTCTCTTAAACTCACTCTCCTTTATTTCTGCCACTTAGACAATGTTCTCAAAAGTTCTTCTCGTTCTTTCTGTCACTTCTGTGGCTTTTGCTACGGTTTTTGTATGTGCTTATCATCACGAACAGGGCCCATGCTTATTGTATTTGACATTCAGGTGACTGCTCCCGTTGCTGCAACGGTGTACTCTGGTGGAAAGCCTGCCACAGTAACTTGGCAGGAGAGCGGATCTGCCCCTACGCTCAAAGACTTTGGTCTTGCTAAGATCTCTATCTATACTGGCAATGCTCAGCAACAGGTAAAGATGAAACACTGGTTTTTTAAAAACTCTAACACGACCTTTCCAGACGAGTCTGCAACTCCTTAATCCTAGCGTGGATGTCTCAACCGTCTCGTCCATCAACTTCACCCCTGATTCTACTATTGGCCCCAACAGCAATCACTAGTACGCGTTACCTTTGTAGCCTGTTGAACAAGCGGCGGACCAGCTAATTTTTTTTTCCAGTTTTATTCGTTTCGAATCACTCTCCCTCAAAGATGCCGCTCAAACTCCTGCTCTCGCTTTCTCCGCCCAGTTCACGTGAGACTTTTTTTTGTAACTCCAGTTGCTCACAAGTGTATTGACCATATCTCCGAACTGAACAGTCTTGACAGTATGACCGGTACATTCCCACCGGCTGTCCTATCGCAGATCGCAGGACAATCCACTGCGCCTCTTGCCGGTCAGACCTCCTCAACAGCGGGTCCAACTTCGACTCTCCCCATTACCACAACTACCGCCTCAAAAACTGCTACCGGCACCTCAAGCACCACCCCTTCTGCTACTAAGGCTAGCAGTGGTATGAGCATCAAGGCCGGATGGGCTGGCGTGGCGTTCGGAGCTCTCCTCGGTGTTATGATGTTCTAAACGACTAAAGCAAATGGCTATTTGCGTCTTCCCTTGCTATTGACTGTCCTATTTCTAGTGCGCTCATCTGCTAATCGAGCTTTGGTTTTTACTCTTTCCCTATTGTGACCTAGCTCATACCCCCTCTATTTACCGTTAGAAATTTCCTATATCTAGATTATAACTGACCCAGGTTAGAGTAAACGGTATTAGTGTTTGATTGATTGGATTATAATTTTTGTGTGGGCATGGCTTTTGAATTCACATAAAGAACCAATCAAGTAATTAAAAGCTGGATGATACCTCAAGTATCGCAAAAAAGGACAACATACTTCTAAAAATAACGACCTTTCCATGTCGGGCTGTTTCGGGATGGGAACTCTCAACTCACGCATCACTGACCCCTGTGAACATCAGGCTTTCACGCACGCGGGGAACCGAATGCGCCGGAGGATTTCTCACTTATATGTAACTACATATGTACATACTTGTATCTAGAAAGGTATAAACCAACTCGTATATGTAAAAATTAAATGGACCCTTTTCTCTGCTTTTCCCACTGGAATACTCAGTTAGATTAAGTGATGTAAAGGCTTAATCCCACGTGTATACGTACGTGTACATATAATTTTGAATATTTTAATCTGTAGCCTCAAATAAATTTTTTTTAGCGAAAATTCCGAAAATATCTGAGTGACCTAGATCTCTCCCAAAGCTAGCGGTTCTCCTGCAAACACTGAGAAGAACATGTAGCTAGTTCAAAAATATACGAACGCTTAGGAAACGGTCAAAAAATGAGTCATTTTGTAGCCGGTCAAATATTTCCGAATGGGCTCCATAGCGTTTGCGGAAGACCCACCGGCTTTGGGGGAGAACTAGCCACTCAAATATATTCAGAATTTTTGTTAATTTATCATCACAGGTTACAATAATTTGAAATTGATTGGCTTAGGCTGCCAGTGATGGCATCACTACTATGTACTTTCTACAAACTTAATCCCAACCATGCACGCAACCATCTTGTCTTTCCTTCCTCGGCAACTCACAAGCTTTACAATAATGATAGGGATTTCTGCAATTACATACTTTTTGACTTGCAGGGCACCTGGATGTGGCACACTTGCGGCAGGGTTCGACACTTCGTGTGAGTTCGGGTTGATATCGGTATAGTGACTGATACTATGGTTGGTAGAACATTTTGCTACATAAACATTGGTGGACACTGCTAAAATTACAAAATTACAACTTCAAAAGTCTTTGCTACCTCGCTAGTAGCAAGCCATCGAAATTTCGTACTCTCTAAAGTCGTTTGGCCTTTGCGTAATATTTCAGCTTGTACCCAAACAGAGGTGCGATATAGCCTCCGAATATTGACACGAACTGTAAAACCCAGATGAGTGTCTGCGGATTTATGACTAGCCATAAGTGTACTTACGGCTTTCTCTAACCAAGGGGAACGCCACGGGAAGGCGGGACGCAAGTCTCCATGGTAGGCGATAAGTGCCACTTGAAGAATATCCTTGGTAGGGACTCCGTCCCCCATCGTACCCATCATATTTCGAAAGAACATCTCTTTTTCTTCATCCTTAGGATACCTTGTGTCAGCTTTTTCCTCCGAATAACAACTCTGGGGTCGACAGATTCTCACCATAGGCTCTGTTTTTTCCTCCATAATGCATTCTTCGCCAGGAAAAAATCTTAAACTATGCACTACGCGTTTGGGAATCCGCACTTCGCCATCATCGGGGACATAAATACGAGTGTCATTCCCTATACGTACTTCCAGTCGTCCTTTCAACACGCGGAATATTTCGTCATGCAGTTCGTGCCAATGGGGCGGAATAAAAAGTGCTGCCTCGTCAGCCGTGGCGGAGACATGCACTCGCGTCAGGAAAGGTTCGTTTCTGAGGAAAGTCTAGGAAAACATCTTATCTATCAATTTGAAAGCAAAAAAGGTTAGCTTTGTTGCCCTATAAGGCTTACCATTCTACTGCCGTTCCCCATTCCGATAGTATCAGGTAGTGAGTTGTTTGAAGCGTCTGTCATGGTTGGTAGACCAGGATATGTCTTTGGATGTGAACAATATGACGAAAAAGATACGACTCTTATATTGGCGCCGTACTTTAATACCTGGGGCCATTCCGTTATTAACGTGGCCATGCGCGCGCGCCGATTGCATTTGTGAACACTCTGCCTGCTCTGCCAGAAGCGCTCTCGCGCAATTCGTCAGATCGATAAGATATAGAATGTTTTTCCTTCATAATACTAGTACAGGCATCACGGTACCTTCAAGTTACAGTACCGTAGTTCATTGTATTTTCGGTAGTTCTGAGATATCTTTATCGCGGTCCATCGGCCCGTACGCGCTATATATATGCATCGTGTGCCTCAATAAGTTTAAAGTCGAGTACACGGTCTATCGACCCTTTGAAGAGTACTGTCGCCAATCTCCGTATCATTCACCTACTACCCCGCCGGAACGTTGTCTACATCTCTCTCCCACCCGGTTCACCCCAGTTATATGGTCCAGTGTCTTAGTGGACGGTGCTGGCAAGGACTACCAAGTCCTTTGCAAATTGCCAGGGCCCAGCCCGAGCACCGACAACTATAGCAGCACCGTCCACTATCATATAAACTCGTAATGTCAATATAAGTGCAAACCATCTTACCAAGACCTCTATCTGTTCCTTTCCTGGAGATTTTTGTTTTCTTCCTGTAACCGCCTCAGGCCTGGCTTTTTTCCCCCCCTGTCTTTTAGGCTTGGATACCTCGCTCACTCTTATTCCCCTTTATCTTCCTATTGCATAAATTGTCTTTGTCTGATTGCACTGTCTTGGAGTGGACAACAGATATCTTTTCACTTTTTATTATCCCTTCCTTTTAACCACGCCACTCTTTATCATTGATTGACAGCCACGTCGCGACCCGCGAAGTGCGAGTTCAAGTCAGAAATGGTGAATACTTATGGTTAGTCTGGCTAACACGTTGTAGGACGTGTCCAGCGCCTACACAATACTTATCTTCCATACTCGACTCTCCCTACATATACGTTCCATGCCATCCAGCCTGAAATAATGGGCAGCCTTTCACGTTTCGAATCGGCGCCGTGTGGAATTCATGCAGGGGTTTTGGTGTTGGAACTTAGCATTAACGCGATGGTCGTGGTGGTGGGGGCGAAAAACGAAGTAGGTCAAAGGACTTATAATAAGTCTGATTTGAGCCAGACTTTGGTGAACGTTCAACGTCCCATATCGATTCGGGCGAAGAAAGAAATTGTTCCTAGTCGGAATGAATACAAAGTATAGGCTGAGTTTCAAATTTTCAACTTCCTGCTGATTGCCAGCCGATTGGACTTTTTTCATAACAGTCACTCATATAGATATTGGCTGAGCAACTTCAAGAACTTTATGGTTCATAAGAATCACACGAATGGAGGTTCCCACACTGTCAACACTACGCCTCCTGCTCACTCACAGGAACGAATCTGGTCTGCCTTGTTCTACCTATGACTCAAATTACTAGATAGTAACTAATCTATAAAAGCTTGACAGAATTGCCCACTAAGGACCCCAGCCTGGAACTTGTACACAAATCGCAATGTCAGATCAACCTTTACCAATTCACCGCTTATGTAGGTACACTCTAGCGACAACTGAACTCCATGTTTATTAATAACATCACTCGTAGTTGATGATCCAGAAGCAGATGTAGTATTTCAGTCTGTTGATGGCATACGATTTCGTCTTCAGCGGAAGTACATTGAGGTCAACACAGGTGCATTTCCATCTGCAGAATTTGATACTCGAGAGGAGATCGCCCATCTCACGGAAACTTCCACCGTACTGGAGACTTTATTCCAATTCGTGTATCCTAGAAGACATCCAGATCTTGACGATATGGAGTTTGACACCGTTGCTGCTGTAGCAGAGGCAGCAGAAAAATATGAGGTGTTTTATGCGATGAATATCTGCCGTATACGAATGAAGTATTTGTGGCGATTTTTTCATTCATCGTGTAACTGATAATATATTCCTGCAGGCAATTCCTCCCTTCTTATGCCAGTGCGATTCTTACATACGCCATAAAGCATGATTATCCCAAATTAATTCAAGCGGCCTCCTCACTCTTGGTTCGCTTACCAATGTCTGTAGTCCTTCAGAAACTTCCCTCTCCCTTCTTGGAGCCATGGGTGAGATATTATTTTCTTTACACGTACCTATAATCTCCTGAACACCCAATGAGAGACAGGTTCGATATCATGAAGCATGGGACACCGTTTTCGAAGACGCCTTGAAAAAAATCACGGAGATGACAGTTGCTGAGCCAAATACTAAGGGGACGGGCCTCTTTATAACATATAAACAAGCTCATGCTTGCCATGCTTGCTTGTTTACGATGTTCACCATCGTTAACGATCTCCAAAGAATCCAATCCCTCCAGGAACTCGATGTCGCTCTAACCAAACCTCGACCGGCTCTGAATTATTGTTTATCTCCCCTTTCATGCCAGTATACAACTAATATGACAAAGCTGTGTGCAGATATTTTGGCAAAGACGAAAGCGATACCTTTGTTTTCCACATTCTTCTCTAGAAAATAAATATTCTGATGGTGTCAATCACTTAGTCACTGCTGCTTCAAGTTGTGTGCAAAGATTAAGAACAAGCTTTTTTATCGAGAATTTACTTTGGTTGTATATGGCAGCCTGCCAGCAGTGTACGCTAGTCCATGCTCCGTAGCTATGCTACTCAAATGATGTACCAGGAATAGGCTAAATCTCAATCGTGAAGGGCTTATAACATATCCTAGTCGGTAGGTAGTACTGTACTATTACGACTCTGTGCTCACCTCAGAACTGAACACATATCACAGCTGAAAAATGTCGCTTTGTAAATTGTAGGTCAAAAAAATCGCCAGGCAGTAAGTAACTTTACCATATTTGGAAGCAAGAATACTTATAGTGAACTAGCAGATGGGAAATGATTACATTATAGGTTACACTGATCCGACAATTATCCGACCGACTTCGCAGAATACCTTCCCAAAAACGCTTACA
This sequence comes from Phlegmacium glaucopus, assembly GCA_015039465.1. Classification (NCBI taxonomy): domain Eukaryota; kingdom Fungi; phylum Basidiomycota; class Agaricomycetes; order Agaricales; family Cortinariaceae; genus Phlegmacium; species Phlegmacium glaucopus. The sequence goes on from MU130617.1 coordinate 352,259, forward strand.
AGCCACACTCAAAAACAAAAGTCCATCCCAATCAAGAATAATATAATCATCTAGGTAAGGCGCAGAATCGAGGCTGATCCTGATGATGCACGTCCATCTCAGATTGAATTAACTTGCCGCCTACGCGACAGAATGGTAGTGGAAAAAGGTTACAAAAGTGTTAGATTTTACATAATAGATAGCTTATGAATGGGCTTACATGGACAGAGGTGGGTTATCTCACGAGCAGGACGCGATCGATTGTCATCACATTATCATTAGGTCTAACTAACGCGATCATAGATACACAGAATGCAACCAGAGTTGGGTGCAGAATTTTGATTCTACGGTCTGTCCGCAGTTAGTACCGTACCGCAAACGGCTGCATGCACTGTGACGGACTTTGTTACAAGACCATCGGGGCGGACGAGGTGAACGATCTTGGTACGACTACCATTGTACAATATTGTTCTCGGTCAATACGCATCAATTATCCAATGCGCGGTAGAGGGAGGAGTTTTGACCTCCCCAGGAACCTCTGTGGAATACACCACCAAAGTATTGCATATTTGTGAACCTTGTAATAAATATATATCATTATCCCCATGGTACAGATATCGGAGACAGTAAGCAGATGTTACAAATCCAGAATTGCGTTTACAAGTTGGAGATTGGGCGCACAAGAAGTGGCATCTGATTCGAATTATTTGGATCCGTAAGCAGGATAGGACGCTGGATACCAATCGGTTTCCTATATCCTTAGCGGAAACCGCAAGGTCAAATTCGAAAGGCCGAACAACCGTGAACAGCGGGGTCTTGATTCTATTCTATTCACATGCAAAGAAACAAAAATTAGGACCCGAGATCGACGAAATATAACCAGAGAAAAACATAGGGCTCACTCCAAAAGTGAAAATCGATAACCGATGCAAGATCGGGGACCCCCAATAAATGTCAATGACTCCAAGAACAGATGTGGCAACATTCGCCCAACGCTCAGGTCTGGAAAGAAACCCGGTTGTATAACAATTGAGAACGAAATTTGAGGACGAAACTAACTTGAACTCTGTAAAATGTTCCCCCCATATTGATTTATCTTGGTTGACGACGAGGTCATATCGTTTGACCCTTCCAGCACATGCACCACTCGCAAGGCCCTGGACCTCAATAGATGGGTCAGCGACACCATGACCCAAACGTGGGTCCCATACGCAACCAACACCACAGAGGGCACCACATGACGGTGGCCTCATCACCATACAACCTAACCCATATATCGTCAAGGATGATCGCAAACGATCACTCCCTGGGTACCCACCCAGTTTATGCTGGGATGGGTGCCCTCAACAATACACGAGTTGGCGGGGCGAGACACCCGTCAGGAAACCCCCAGTGGGGTCAGTCGAACCGAACCGGGCAAAACACCATCGTTCGGGTCCTCTCAAGACACAGAAACCGCAGAGAGGCAGGGAGGACCTCTCGGCATACCAAGTCCCTGTTGTGGAAAGTATGTTGGTTTCGCAATCCATCCATCTTTTTTTCACATTCACAACTATTTGTAGCAGTGGGGATAGCTGACCCACCTGCTGTCGTGAGTCATGACAGCGGGTGGGTCAGCTATCCCCACCATAATTCCCGCACCAGCGCCAGCACCGACATCTTCTGCGTCAACATCGACTGCATCAACATCGACTGCATCAACATCGGGTGCATCAACATCGGATGCATTGACATCGGCTGTGCCGATAGCATCCCCTGCAGCGGCTGAGATGCGCCGACGAGGACGAGGCATACATGTAATTTACTATCTTGCTTGATGTCTGAACTAAAATCCTTCTGCAGCGAAGGTTTATGACGACGACTCGGACGTTCACCGAGTATCATCTGGATCTGAGGCTGATTAGCATTATTGAAGGGGGTGATCAAACAATGCATCGTCTGCAATAGTCAGTATTTATTAGCATTGATGATTATTATCCTCGTACCGTTGCTCCCTCGTCATGTTCCCTTGCGTTATCGAATTATTGAATTGTACCATTTTAAAACCCAAAGGTCGAATGAGATAGAAATGATTATCGATGGACAGAAGCATGGTAACTTTGGCTTATGAATTGTGTTCATGTGTGACGGTCACTAGGCAATATATTTTTAAACCCAACGTTACCATGCTTCCGCTGCTCTACGATCTCCAATATGCTGTGCTACCTCGCCCCAGAGTTCTTCTGCGGTGGTGGCTGACGATCGATTTCCACTCCAGCAAGTTTTTACGTGCTTTTATGCGTCGGGTTGGTCAAAAACAACACAATTTTCAAGACAAAGCGAACGAGCTGGGTCCGATCGAACAAAGGTAGGTCTTGTCGGGACGTCGTGTGGTGGAAGCAGAGAACAGCCTATAGATGCCTTCCCAGCGAGCTCGCATAGAACGTGGCAGCGTTTAAACCGAGGATCGAACAGAAAGGACCAAGAACTGGTAATATCCTGACACGGAAATCATCAAAGACACTGAGCGCTCTCACAGAACCTCCTTCATATCCACCAGTTCTAGTATTGCAATTGCATCTCGCGGTCTCCTGTGTTACTCGCATTTCCAAACCACTTTTATAAAACCTGTGTTAAAAAGAAGAACACGCAACACAAGAAGAACAAAAAGGCACAAAGGAAAAGTAAAAAAAAATCCAACTAAAGCAAAACCGAGCCAGGCTTGTTTTTAACAATAGCCATTTATCGGATGAAAAGTAAGCTTGCTTTTTATATTTTCTCTTCAATACACTTGATCCTTCTCCTGAATCGAGCAAACTGTTGTAACAATAGAGAGTCGGATGTTGAGAATAAGCAACAAATATGACAATTTTTTGTTACCTATATTGTTTCATCAACGAACATTCTCCGCCTTTTGCCAGATCGATACTTTATGAATAAAAATAGCCATCAGAGGAAATCACCATAACATAGGGCGTCATCCTGATCAATGAAAGATGGATCACATTAACCATTTGAAACGTAACTTAGAAAAAGAATTACCCTGAAAAAACGACGATACTCCCTGTGCTGCTGGTTGGCAACCGTAAGAAAGCAAAATCTCGGGACGGTTCCCACATCTCCGTAAGCGAGTTTGGGAGGTACCCGCCCATTAAGTGTGCGAGGCTTTTGGTTAGCTGTAGCGATCTGCGACTCGACCTTGAGAAAGAGAGATACCGCAGTCAGAACTGGTCAACGTAAAAAAAATGAAGAGAAACATACGAGATATTCTTGCTCTTTTCTTTTACAATATCGATTGACCCTTTTTGACGCTATCCCACACAGAGAAATTAATTTAGAATATAATTGAATCAAAACTGAATCAAAGCGCAACCGAATTTCACTTCGGACAATCCCATTCCTCTCCATGAACAGCTTGCTAGGAGGAATGCAATCATCCTTCTCAGCAGTGCTAGGAGCTAGAAGTCAGAGGGATTCATCATGTTTAACGATGAATCCCTCTGACTTCTGGTTTCCATTCCCCCATCCTTTCCCTCTCCTACCATATGCTGACCCATTTCAGCACATTGGCCCCTCACAAGGCCCCCAACAAATGGGCTACCAACACTATCCCCACCATCCAAACCACCGCCACCGCCACCACCACCATCACCCAAACCACCCACATGACCACTCAAGCGTGGGCCCCTATTGAAACCAGCACCACGGAGGTCACCGCATGACAATGGCCTCAACCCTATACAGCTTAGCATATATATTGTCAAGAACGACCGCGAACGATCACTCCATGGGCACCTACCCAGTTTACGCTGGGATGGGTGCCCTGCACAATACAGGGGTTGGCGGGGCGACACCCCCGTCAGAAAACCCCCAAATGGGGTCAGTCCAACCGAAGCGGGTAAAACGAGTAAAACGCCGTCGTGCGGGTCCCCCCAAGACCCAGAAACAGCGGAGAGGTCAGGAGGACGTCTCGGCATACCTAGTCCCTATTGTGGAAACTATGTTGGTTTCGCAATCTATCCATCTTTTTTTTCACATTCACAACTATTTGTAGCAGTCGCAACAGCAGGTGGGTCTGCCATCCCCACCAGCGCCAGCGTCAACATCTGCTGCGCTAGTACAACCCTTCTGCGGCGAAGGTCTATGACGACGACTCGGACGTTAACCGAGTATCGTCTGGATGGGAGACCGATTAGCAGTATTGAAGGGAGTGATCACACTGCATCGTCTGCAATAGTCAATTGGTATTTTATTAACATTGGTGATCGTTGTCCTCTTACCGTTGTTCGCTCGTCGTCTTCCATGTTTGCTTGTGTCGTTGAATTATTGAATTATACTGTTCTGAAATCCAAAGATCGAATGAGATAGAGATGGTTATCGATGGAGAGAATCATGGTGAGGAATGTTGGCTTATGAATTGTGTACATGTGTGATGGTCACTTGGGCAATATATTCTTAAATGCAACATCACCCCAGTCCCAATACCGCCGTCCTTCTTCTGCTCTACGATCTCCAATATATGCTGTGCTGCCTCGCCCTAGAGTCCTTCTGCGGTGGTGGCTGAAGGTCCAGACTCACTCCAGCAGGTTTTTACGTACTTTTCTGCGTCGGGTTGGATAAAAAGAACACAATTTTCAAGACAAAGCGAACGAGCTGGGTCCGATTGAACAAAGGTATGTCTTGTACGTCGTGCGGTAGAAGCAGAGAACGGCCTCTATAGATGTCTTCCCAGCGAGCTCGCATAGAACGTCGCAATGTTTAAACAGAAAATCGAACAGAAGGACCAAGAACTGGTAATATTCTGACACGGAAATCATCAAATACACTGAGCACTTTCATAGAACCTCCTCTTCATATGCATCATCCAGGAACAGTTCTAGTATTGCAACTGCATCTTGCTTTCTCATCTGTTACTCGCATTTCCAAACCACTTTGGTAAAACCTGTGTTAAAAAAAAGAATATGCAACACAAGAACAAAAGGCACAAAGGAAAAGTATAAAAAAATCCAACTAAAGCAAAACTGAGCCAGGCTCGCTGTTAACAGTAACCATATCGGACGAACAGCAGCATGGTCTGCGCTATTTCCCGTCCAATACACTTGATTCTTCTCCTGAATCTAGCAAACTGTTGTAACAATAGTGAGTCGGATGTTGAGAATAAGCAACGGAATGTCAAATTCTTTACCTATATTGTTTCATCAACAAACACTCTCCGCCTTTTTCTAGATCGATACTGTATGAATAAAAACAACCATCAGAGGAAACCACCATAACATGGGGCATCGTCCCGAAAGACGGATCACATCAGCCACAAGTCTACTTGAAATATAACTTAGAGAAAGAATTACCCTGAAAAAGCGACGATACTCCTTGTGGTTGGCAACCGTAAGAAAGCAAAATCTCGCGATGGCTCCCATATCTCCATAAGCGAGTTTGGGAGGTATCCGCCCATCGAGTGTGTGAGGCTTTGTGTTAGCGGTAGCGATCTGCGATTGAAGCTCGACCTTGAGGAAGAGAGATACCGTAGTCAGAACTGGTGAACCTGGAAAAAATAAAGAGAAACATACGAGATACACTTGCTCTTTTTCTTTTCGATGAACGATTCATCTTCCAAGCTAGGAGGTGGAGATGCCCTTTCCACCGACTCTGGCGGGCTTGATGACGACTGATTCAAATTTGATGCTTCACTATTGTTTTTCGATGCTGGCTGCTGGCGCAGTTTGAATATGTGGACGGTGTCATGCACCGAGCTCACAGCCAACAACGATGAGACTAGATTAAAATTCATTGAATAAATTCTCGCCTCTCAGGTGTCTCGTCTGAATTGATACAGTTTCTCTGCACCAGGAATACTCCATACTTGAATCACGGTCCCTTTATTAGATGAGGTGGCAAGCGGTAGAGTTCATAGAGAGGAAAAAAGGCGGTGATTTATGTGCTTGTATAACGTTGGCGACCGTTAACGTACGGGTGGAGAAGCTGTACTTGGAGAGCCGTTGGCGGCAGTTGCGAGGGACATGGGTTATGGAACCGGTGAAGGATAGGCTAGATAGGAGCTGTCTGCGGAAGGAGAAAGGGCACATATCGCTAAGTATGCCAAGTCAGTGGACAATCTTTGGAGAGAAACATAAGTTTTGACGAACCTTCTGCATATGGCCTGGTCTCAATAACATGAAGTAATCTCATATTAGAGATATCATAGACACATATGGCACGATAACAAGCAAATTTTAATTCAATTTGACGGCCAATATCGACGAAGGAAATAGCGACTCGCAGAGCATGGATTGTCGCATCCAAAACTTCTATTGATCGTGAACAGGAAGTTTTGATTCTATTCACAAGCTAAGAAACAGATTCAGGACCTGAGATCGACGAAATATAATCAGAGAAAAACATAGGACTCACTCCAAAAGTGAAAATCGATAGCCAATGCAAGCTCAGGGACCGCCAATGTTTGACCCAGACCCCAGGAACGGATGCGACAACATCCAAAATATTCGCCCAACGCTCAGGTCTGAAAGAAACCGGTTGTATGACAATCGAGAACGAAATTTGAGGACGAAACTAACTTGAACTCTGTGAATAGGTATCACTACCCATTGACCCTTTCTGACCCTATCCCACAAAGAAATTTTAATTTAGACTATAATGAAACAACCGAATTTCATTTCGGATAATCCCTTTCTTCTCCGTGAACGGGTTGCTAAGAGGAATGAAATCATCCTTCTCACCAGTTCGTATAGTGCTAGAAGCCGGTGGATAAAAACGCAAGATCTTACGTACGACGGCGTCTAGTGGGGCGGTCCATTCGGGTTGTCTATTGTTGGGTTGTCGGTGGATACCATTGTGGATACATCTTGACGAAAATTTGTTTGGTCCTGCATATTATGAGTTACAGCATATAATGCCCATGCCATCACGATACTATGTCAAGATTAAGACCACTATTGCAGAATATCTGAGGATCGGACGTGTACCTTCTTGTTTCGTAGCTAGCGATGAGGAAGGTAGTGAGTATATTGAGTAAATACATCGGTCTAGAATGAGTTTATACACACGATATTTTCATCCTTCATCCGTTGCGCTTCTGGTAGGTCTTCCATGGCGTTGGCTTGGAGCGACAGCGAAAGAATATCTTGACGACCTGACGATTTATTACGCTTGTCGTCTTCATGGGAAGCTTTACTGTGCTTCAGAAGATCCGATATGACACATTATACATAGCAGAAGCCTTTTCATGTCGGTGTCATCTGGTGTCGGGTGTGAGTCAACGCAAATTAGATGGTAAGAAATTTTTAGAGAGGAATACCGGTACGAACTAAGAAACGCAGGGCAGATGCATCATTTTGAGTATTGGGATAATAGTCGGTTTCGCTCCCGCCTTGAATATCGTTGAAAACGACTTCATAAGGGCATTTTCTCGGGGCCACTGGTAGTGCATTGACATTATAATTGAAACCTGGGGATTTAAATGTTAACAAAAGCAATGTGATCGAGCACAGGATGAAATGATTTCACTTGCAAGCTCGATGATGTCAAGAGTTGTTCGACTCATCGCACTCAATGGGACCTACACCATCATGCTTGGTGATTTCTGTGCTCTAGATGTCACGTTGCTATGAAGGTCTCACAACGGTGAATTATATATGTTCGATTAAGTGGAATATTGACCTCGAGTGACTTTTCTATGAAGACTTCGGTTAGTTCCCGTATTTGTTGTGGTCCAAATGCTAGATTCATCTAACATCAAAATAACGCAGCAGTACCGACCAAAATTTTCTGCTACCGCGGTATTAGAACACCATTCGAGGAAGAGTCAACAAACATCGTCAATAACCATCATGAATGAAGAAGATACAACTGGCGAAAACGACAGACACAAAAAAAAGGATAACAATTGGTGAGAGAAAGCCATAGCCAAGTCCCACACAAGAAAACAAAGAGACAGAGAGAGAGAACGAATGGTAAAAACAATAAAGAAGACTGATAAAAAGCGGAAAACTTTGAAAACGAAAGGATTCATCAAGCTAGGTGCTTGGCTGCACAAAAGAAGGGTTGCCAAGACAAGAATAAGACGACGGAAACAACGAAGAAAAAAGCCTTACCCGAAATTGACTGAACAGAAAAGGTTCTCAGCGGTGTATTCGTCATAGTCTTCCGAGCAGCGAGCTCTACCAATACCTTGCTACTTTGCTGGTGTATGAGAAAACGGGTGTATGATCAAAGACACAAGACCGACCCTCAACATGATAATTAAGCAAATAGACAGTCCGGATAGCAGTGTTGTCCGTCAAAAAACTGGTGCCTACATCCTCCAATCTATTAGCCTAAAACGAATGCTTCAGCTTCAAAAATGTTACTAACTGAATAAGAAGTCAATACATTAAAACACGAAGCTCGATGGGGGTGGGCAAACAGGCATGTCAATTGCTGATGCCCTGAAAAATCCTCCGTTGAACCCGAGCTGGTTTGTGTTCAATCATTAGATAATTTATCATCCGAAAGGAAAGGAAAAGACAAACGATGCTCTTCTTTTACTTCTTTGCGAGCTCCTGTGAGTGATGCGTGATCGATTCTGAAAGTCCATATGAGCCAATAGCAAGCAAATTGGGATAGTGACCTACATTGTGACACAGGCGGCCGATGAAATAGTGAAAAAAAAAAATTGTGTGGGAGAGTATCAGAACTAGTCAAGAACGGCATCTTTTTCAGGGAACAAGGTGTGATTCGCTGGATGAACTCTTCTAAGTTCAAGTTGACGAGTCATGAAGTAGAAATAATTGATAAGGCAGAGATAAACCGTGTGCTTGAGACATTTTAAACACAAGCAATGAAGCATGTTCACCGTGAGGAAGCACAGCTATGCTCTCATTAATTAGGGGATATCCCTGGCACCCTCAAACGCGCGTTTGAACGCCTGTCATCTATGACATCTTAAAATTGATCTAACAGCGTTCGTATTAAGCCTAGTCTAAAGCAGTAAGAAAGGGAGCTTACAGCATTCTCGTTCAGGAGATCTCGGGAATGAGTCATTTGTCCTGTGATACAACTGTCAGTAGATTGTGCACGAAACAGACAAACAGGAAAATATATATAAAGCTTCCTTCGTTTGAATCCCTACCCCCCTAACTCCCACAGTTGAACGATGAATCCTTCTCACTTCTGGTTTCCCTGTCCCCCCCCTTTCCCCCTCCCACCGTATGCTGATCCATATCAGCATATATACCCCTCGCAAGGCCTCCAGCAGATGGGTCACCAATACTACCACCATTACCCAAATCACTACCACTACCACCATCACCCAAACCACCCCCACCAACACTCATATGTGGGCCCCACTCGCAACCAACGCCACGGAGGTCACCGCATGACGGTGGCCTCAACCCCATACAACGTAATACATATATCGTCAAGAACGACCGCAAATGATCACTCCATGGGCACCTACCCAGTTTACGCTGGGATGGGTGCCCTGAACGATACAGGAGTTGGCGGGGCGACACCCCCGTCAGGAAACCCCCAAATGGGGTCAGTCCAACCGAAGCGGGTTAAACGAGCAAAACGCCGTCGTTCGGGTCCTCCCAAGACCCAGAAACAGCAGAGAGGTCAGGATGACCTCTCGGCATACCTAGTCCCTCTTGTCGAAAGTATGTTGGTTTCGCAATCCATCCATCTTTTCTTTCACATTGATAACTATTTGTAGCAGTCGCGACAACAGGTGGGCCAGCCACCCCCACCATCATTCCCGCACCAGCGCCAGCATCGATGTCTGCTGCGCCAGCACAACCTGTTGCGTCAACATCGACTGCATCGACGTCGGTTGTGCCCGTCTCAATGCCTGCAACGACTGGGATGCGCCGACAAGGACGAGGCACCATCAAGAAAGTGCGAAAACGTACGTGTAATTTACAATCTTTCTTGATCTCTGAACATCGTCGCTAAAAATCCTTCTGCAGCGAAGGTCTATGACCACGATTCAGACGTTCATCGAGTATCGTCTGGATCGGAGACCGATTAGCAGTATCGAAGGGGGTGATCGCACAATGTGCCGTCTGCAATGGTCAAATTGGTATTTATTAGCGTTGATCATTATCCTCTTACCGTTGCTCGCCATCTTTTATGTATCCTTGTGTCGTTGACTTCTTGAATCATATCATCTCAAATCCCAAAGGTCGAATGAGATAGAAACGATTATCGATGGAGAGAATCATGGTGAGGAACCTTGGCTTATGAATTGTGTACATGTGTGATGGTCACTGGGTGATATATTTTTAAATGCAACGCTAACACCACCGTCTTTCCGCTGCTCTACGATCACGATCTCCAATATACTGTGCTGCCCCGCCCTAGAGTTCCTCTACGGTGGTGGCTGAAGATCGATTCTCACTCCAGCAGGTTTTTACGTGCTTTTCTGCGTCAGATTGGATAAAAACAACACAATTTCCAAGACAAAGCGCACGAGCTGGGTCCCATCGAACAAAGGTAGGTCTTGGCGGGACGTCGTGTGGTAGAAGCAGAGAACGGCCTCTATAGATGTCTTCCCAGCGAGCTCGCATAGAACGTCGGAACGTTTAAACCGAAGGTCGAACAGAAAGGACCAAGCACTGGTAATATTCCGACACGGAAATCATCAAATGCACTGAGCGCTTTCACAGAACCTCCTCTTCATATGCACCATCCAGGAACGGTTCTAGTATTGCAATTGCATCTTGCTGTCTCCTGCCATGTTACTCGCATTTCCAAACCACTTTTATAAAACCTGTGTTAAAAAAAAAGAATACGCAACACAAGAAGAACAAAAGGCACAAAGGAAAAGTAAAAAAAAATCCAACTAAGCAAAACCGAGCCAGGCTCGCTTTTAACAATAACCATTTATCGGACGAAAAGCAGCATCGTCTGTGCTATTTCCCGTCCAATACACTTGATTCTTCTCCTGAATCGAGCAAACTGTTGTAACGAGTAGTGAGTCGGATGTTGAGAATAAGCAACAGAATGACACATTTTTTTTACCTATATTGTTTCATCAACGAACACTCTCCGCCTTTTTCCAGATCGATACTGTATGAATAAAAATAACCATCAGAGGAAATCACCATAACATGAGGCATCGTCCTGACGGATCGCATTAGCCACTGGAAACATAACTTGAAATTTTTGAAAAAAAAAAAATACCCTGAAAAAGCGACGATACTCCTTGTACCGCTGGTTGGCAACCGTAGGAAAGCAAAATCTCGGGATGGTTCCCACATCTCCGTAAGCGAGTTTGGGAGGTACCCGCCCATCGAGTGTGTGAGGCTTTTAGTTAGCTGTAGCGATCTGCGATTGAAATTCGACCTTGAGAAAAATACCGCAGTTAGAACAGGTGAATCTATAAAAACGAAGAGATACGTACGAGATACTCTTGCTCTTTTTCTTTTCGATGAATGATTCATAACCCCCTTCCAAGCTAGGTGGTGGAGACGCCCCTTCCACTGACTCTGGCGGGCTTGATGACGACTGATTCGAATTTGATGCTTCACTATTGTTTTTCGATGCTGGTTGCTGGCCCAGTTTGAATATATGGACAGTGTCATGCACAGAGCTCACAGCCAACAACGACGAGACTAGATTAAAATTCATTGAATAAATTCTCGCCTCTCGGGTGCCTCCGTCTGAACTGATACAGTTTCTCTGCACCAGGGATGCTCCACACCCGAATCACGGTGGCTTTATCAGATGAGGTGGCAAGGAGCGAACCGGTAGAGTTGATAGGGGGTTGAAAGAAAACGGCGATTTATGCGCTTGTATGACGTTGGCGACCGTTAAAGTACGGGTGGAGAAAAAGAGGACGTCGCCGGACTGGTGTTGAGAAGAAGTAGACGATGAAGCTACGGCTATACTTGGGGAGCCATTGGCGGCAGTTGCGAGAGACATGGGCGATGGAACTGGTGAAGGATAGGCTAGATAGGAGCTGTCTGCGGAAGGGGAGAGGGCGCATATCGCTAAATATGGATTTTGCCAAGTTAGTGGACAATGTATGGAAAGAAAACATCAGTTTTGACGGACCTTCTGGATTCGGTGTGATCTCAATAACATGAAATAATCTCATATTAGAGATATCATAGACATATATCTCCATCTATAGCACGACAACAAGTGACTTTCGATTCAATTTGACGGCCAATATGGACGAAGGGAATAGCAACTCGCAGATCATGGATTGTCGCTTTGATTGTGAACAACAGGGTTTTGATTCTATTCACGCGCAAAGAAACATATTCAGGACCCGAGATCGACGAAATATAACCAGATAAAAACATAGGACTCACTCCAAAAGTGAAAATTGATAGCCGATCCAAGCTCGGGGAGCGCCAATAAATGTCAATATGTTCGACCCAGATCGCAGGAACAGACGTGGCAACATCCAGAATATTCGTGCAACGCTCAGGTCTGAAAGAAACCGGTTGTATGACAATTGAGAGTGAAATTTGAGGATGAAACTAACTTGAACTTTGTAAATAGGTACCACTACCGGTCGACCCTTTCTGACCCTATCCCACAAAGAAAAATTAATTTAGAATATAATGGAATCAAAATTGAATCAAAGCCCAACCAAATTTCATTTCGGACAATGCCTTCCTTCTCCGTGAACGGCTTGCTAAGAGGAATGAAATCATCTCCTGAGCAGCTCGTATAGTGCTAGAAACTGGTGGATAAAGACGCAAAGTTTCGTGTACGACGGCGTCCAGATAAGGCAATCCATTCAGGTCGCCTATTGTTGGATTGTCGGTCAATAGATTAGATACTTCTTGACGAAATTTCCTTTGCGCTTGCTTATTATGAGTTAGAGCATATAATGCCCATGCCATCGCGATACTATGTCAAGATTGAGACCATGATTACAGAATATCTGGAGACCGGCCGTGTGTACCTTGCTGTTTCGTGGCCGGCGATGAGGAAGGTGGTGAACTCTGCGAGTATATTGAGTAAATACATCGGTCTAGAATGGGTTTATACATGCGAGCTAGCACATCTTCATTCTTCATCCGTTACGCTTCTGGTATGTCTTGCATGGCATTGGCTTGAAGCAACAACGAAAGAATATCTTTACGGCCTGACGATTTATTATGCTTCTCGTCTTCACGGAAAGCTTTACTTTGCTTCAGAAGATCAGATCCGATATGATGCATTATACATAGCAGAAGCCTTTTTCGTGTGTGTCATCTGGTGTCGGCTGTAATCCGACGCAAATTAGACGGTACATTTTTTTAGAGAGGAATACTGGTACGAACTAAGAAACGCAGAGGAGGATACATCACTTTGAGTATTGGGATAATAGTTGGTTTCGCTCCCGCCCTGAATATTGTTGAAAACGATTTCACAAGGGCATCCCTCTCAGGGCCACTGGTCAGTGCATTGAAATTATAATTGAATCCTGAGGAATTAAATGTTAATAAGAGCAATGTGATCGCGTGCAGGATGAAATGATGTTACCTGCAAGCTCGATGATGTCAAGAGTTGTTCGACTCATCGCACTCAATGGGACCTACATCATCACCCTTGGTGATTTCTGTGCTCTAAATGTCACGTATGCTGACCCGCTTAGTTCATCGAAACTAATTGAGACGGTTCTTGCACCATACCATCAATTACCTCCTATGCTTGCATTTATACCTGATGCAGGATCAAACCCCTTCAAGCTCATAGGGTTTTATATGTGAGTAAACAGGCCTATAAGCTCTGGTACTTGAGTGGTATTCGAAGGACGGGGAAGTTTGTTAACGGCTGGTATGATTATAAGAGTGTCACTCTCCTTGTGACCACCACCTTGGTGTTCTCGAGGGTCTTATTCAAAAGGTCTCCCGTCTTCAGGCAAGACCACTTCATGGAATTGGCGCAAGTCGTTTAGGCCACAGAATAAACAGAAAGCAAAGCCTACTAAGCAAATAACTGTCGACTTGCTGCCGGGTTACCGCCTTCTCCTACCGCCCTTCCTAGTACCCCTCCGCCTCTTGTGGATATCTCATCTGTATCTGTTCCCCGCACACCATCCCCTCCTGCCTCTTTCTACCAGGACATAAATAAACAGATTCACAGTCTACATCCCACCTCTTTTCCCCGCTCTCCATCACCCCATGCCTTACTTGCCACCACATCGCCCACAAAATACCCTAGACGGAGCAGGAGTCTCGAGGGTGTTCCCGTTATACATCTAAGTGGAGGAGCATCAGGCTTGAGAAACATCCTGACCCTTGACATGGAAATGCGAGAAATGAATAGGGGTACAAGCAGAGAACATCTTCTCATTTACTTCTCATCTTCAGGGTCCTCGGACGAGTTTGATGCATTGAGAAAGGAAAAGGATGACGATAGGAGGATTTCACCTGCCTCTTCCGATATTGGCGTCTTACCTTCTCGTCGTCGTCCATCTTTGTTTGATGACGCGGAGAATATCACCTTGGATGTGGCACCTGGGAGGAAAGTAGTTCAGCTCGTGGACTTGGGTGACGTTGAGGATGGCCTGGGTGGCAAACAGAACGCGGACGATGCGTGGAAGTGGTTCGCACCTCCTCCGCCGAGGATTCATTTCACACCCTTCGAATCTACCCTCGCATCCATGCTAAACCCATATCGACGAGAAGCTCCTGAAACTGGCCGAAGAATGTGATCTTTGCCCTTCCTTTGTAGATTGGTGACTAATTGTTTGCGTAGTCAAGATTTCTCTCATTGTGGTCTTCCTGAAGTACGATTACCTTGTCACGCGTTCTCATGAAAACAATGAATCAAAGTCCAAAGAGGAGAACTATGATGATGCCAAGAAAGGGGCATCACAGCTTTTTGACGACAAGGTCGACGAGCTGAAGAAGGCCTTGGGCTCCAATTCGTTATCTTGTGTGAAAGTGTCGACACCAATATTCGATAAAGATCCCGGGCCGGCGCGTTCTCTAAAACCTGCCGATATCAAGGAGCTGCTCATCAACCTAACAAATGTTACTCGTAGGAAGCTAGAGTATGTTGAGGCGCACCTCCAGGTTCTTTGGGATACGGCTCAGCAGGTCAATGCTCGCCAGAAAGTTGATGCCTCCATCAGGTATTGTCCAGGGCTCCCAATATTTTCAAATTGTTGCTCATTTTAGCATCATCAGTCAAGGTTTTGAAAGTGATTATATGCCTTTTCATGTCTTTGAATGATGTGCTCACTGATCCGATGCAGAATATTGGACGAATCTCGGTCACAGCAGTATATTTAAAGGCCATATTTTGATTGACTGCATCCATCGCCTTCATGACGACGTCGTGAAGGTTTGGAATTTCGATGATCCCGCTAACGTTAGTACCTGATCGATTTCCTTCAATTTCTTTTTATCACCGTTGACACCCGTTTCAGATCCTGCCGAACACCGACTTTTTTGTTAATATGATTAACCTTGTCAAACCTCTTATTGAGGCAAATGCTGATCCAACGTTGTATGTTGCCTTTTAGGGCGAATGGAGCCTATCACTCATGTTTTTTTACTCTTTTTTCTCCAGATCTTCCTTGTCATGTGTACAGAATTTTGGTTCCTCCGGCGCCACTCTCTTAATACGCCTTCAACGGGATATTCACCTCGAAGACTCGCACATCAAGTACCTCTACAACAACTATCAACCATAGTATGTATGCGGCCATCCTGCTATATATGCACTTATGTTTCTTGTGATCATGAACCAGCCGCTCGACCGCAAAACTTTTGTCTACGTACATCATCAACCTTATATTAGTCATTTTTGGTCTTTTCTCTGACATCCTGCCTTTTGAACCTCCGAGAGCCTTGTCGGAAAAAGCTGTTTCCAGTGCTTTAACGCGTCATAGGGAAGATCTTAAAATTAATTCGCTTAACGACATCGATTCATATCGGGAATTTGACAATCATCCAGAGAAGGTCATTGCCAAAGTGATAAAAGGGCGACTCCCAAAGAAATCGGAACTCTAGCGTTGTGGTAAACGTACTAGTACAATGTTTTTCTTTCCATTTACATATACCCTTGATTTACACAACTCTTTTCCCTCCGCAGTCTATGCATCTTATATCACCCAACCATTTGGTTATATTGTTCTTTTTTTCATCCCGTTCCATTCGTCAAGGATTTCTTTCTGTCTACCATCCACTTTCTGCTTTCGTTTGCCTATGCTATTCGTCGCTTTCTATCTTTCCGCTTTCACATTGTAATGTCGTTTCATCGTTTATTTAACTCGAACTACAGTCTAACTTCAATGGCCAGAAGCTTCAACGTCGAAACTGGAGAAAGCGTCCAGTACGTTGAGCGTTGAGCGAGACAACGTAAAAGATCATAAACGAACCACTTTGACTCCTTTCGAAATAAGACAACGAGACGAACCAATTAGATACTAACTTAGAGCGTGATGCCACATGAACTTTGACTTTGCCAACTTGTTGCCAACTGCACGCCGCAATGGCCGCAACCTCCGAAACCACTTCAACAAAGGCCCTAACCATTTTGAGGGGGGGCGTAATGCTATACGCACCTCTATAAGTCCTCTTCACCGTCCAACGCAAGAAGGTTCGACCTTTAGCACTGAGGGAATAGAGGGATGGATTCATGACTTATTCATCTAGCTTTTTTCATCTGGCTTTAACTTAGTTGTTTTGACTCTTGATATTCCTCACTCACTCTCTTAATTTTGCCCCACCCTCCACTCCCTCTTTCGCAAACCTAATTCAAGAGGCAATCAGCTCAAAAGGCCAAGACATTTGCGTTTTTTACCACCCACCCCACGCAGTGTGTCTCGCACCGTCAATACCTGTAGAGTTTTTACTGCTTCTTGGGTCGGGAAGTACATTGTGCTTTCGCCCAACTCTCAACAAATCTTTTTATATGCAATTCGCTCGTTTTATTTTACCGAAATATTAAGATCAACCAACAGTTGATCTGGGTCTACATGCTTAGACAAACAAGTGAATACGCAAAGACGCTGTTGTCACGGCAAATTTTTGAAGGAAGATGTCATGTTCTGGACCATGCCGGTTAACCCTCACGGTCTCCACGAGGCACCGTCGACTCCGAGTAGTTAATTTTGCTTCCTCGGCCTTGCCTTCCACCACCATTGCTCAGGCTGCACGTCGTTGAAATGGAGGCGAGTATAATTTTGGATTGTTAATTAGACCACTACTGAGGGGAGCATCTAGACTAATCCGATAGAGGACAAAGTAGATGGATCACATTGGACGACGGTGCGGGATTTGTGGATGAAGAAAGACAAAGAGCAGTGTGAAAGCTGGAGGGATGAAGTACAGAATATTCTAATCTTCGTGGGTAGCCTCGTTCGTTATTGACAGAAACTGACAAACTGATTTCTGAAAAGTCTGGTTTATTCTCGGCCGTCGTGACTGCTTTTGTGATTGAATCACAGAAAGCCCTACAACCAGATTTCGCCGAAGAAAGCGTCCAGCTCCTGAGAAAGATTGCTGGCGTCGGGGACCAAATATCTGGTAAATCGAGAGTCGACCAGGGCGCGTTGACCATCAGCATCAACGTATTCTGGTTCCTTAGTCTAGTCCTCAGTCTCACTGCGGCGCTCATAGGTATTATTGCCCTCCAATGGATACGAACACACTTGCAATCCCTGAGCTACGGATCCGAGTCACTAGGCATAAGCCACATGCACTCGCTCGGTCTCGAAAAATCACATATCCCTCAAATATTTGCTTCCCTTCCCATAATTCTCATTTTCGCCCTTGCCCTCTTCCTCGTCGGACTTGTTGCCTTCCTTTTTCAACTCACCTGGCATGTTGCAACTCCCGTTGCCATTGTCATTGCGTTTACATTCCTATTCGTCCTTATCACCACTTTTCTTCCCGGGCTGCAGTCACCGCCTGCAGTGCTGCAGCACACGACGGAACCAAATTCCTTCCCGTCACCATACCGGTCCCCACAATCACTCCTCTCCCTTCAAGTCATCGCCTTCTTGAAGAAGCAATTTTGGCAGACCATTCATCGCCCAATGGCAATCATCCGCGATCCAGAGTTGAACCTTGCTGCCCATGAGGAAGAACGAGATAACCTGGACTTGGGGAGAGACTGGACATTAAGGAGCCAAATCTGGTTTCGACGGCGCCAAAATGTTTCCTACAACAATTTGCCAAGTCATTTGGAGGTGAAATGGGATAGCATCGACGATGACGAGATGAAACCATTTCCGTACGATGTCGTCCAGGCCCTTATTTCGGTGAAGAAACGGAGGATTGCGGAAACCGAGAAGGAAAGAACGGCATTGGCCCGTTGTCTTGCGCAAGTCCTTCCTATCCATTTGTCGGAACTCTTCCAGCCTGAGACAAGAAACCGTGACCTTGCGGAACGCCTTGACCTTGCAGATCTTATTCCTTTCCTTTCTCCGTCCAATTATTTTCCATCTTCGCTGATCATGCATGACGATTCAGCTACCCGGGCAGATCTCAATGCGGTAGCTCTTTTACAAGTCGCCACATGCAATGGTCGCCCTAAAATAAATTCCGCCCTCGTGAAGGCGTGTGTCCTCAGTACCCATTGGCTCTTCGAAAAACCTCGTACCTTTTATTCACCCCAGGACAGCCAACCCCTCAATCTCATCTCTGATAAATGTAAGCCTGCCTCGCGTTTCTCTAGCAATGCAATTTTTCATCTAAATTAAATGTAATTAGTTGATAAATTTGTTACTGAGGATCTTGAAGTGCTCATTGCGACGCTCATCGGGTTCTTTAACTTTGCGCCCAAATTTCAACCCGACATCGAGACTACCAAGATCGCTAATGATACAACAACGCATACATCATCATACACTTATTTTTTCTTGGTTACATCTGCCACAATCCTTGCGCATCAATCTTTTTCAAGTTCTTCCCGCTTGAACGAAATGCAAAATAGACACGCATACATGCTGGACCGCATCACCATCCACCTACGCGAAAAGAAAGAAAGCAACGACTACCTCTTCTACACGGCATACATTTATGGCAGCAAGATTTCCGCTGCTAAGGCCTCGTTGACAAATTGGGATGACTTTGCCAGCGCTTTAAATTCCTATCGAGAGTATTTGAAAGCGAGAAATCCTGAATATCAGAACTCGCCGTTATACAAAGTACTTAGGGTAAATGACATTGCATGGAATAATATTTCTTCTCGTCTATCAAGCGGATGAAACGGGATGATGCATGTCATGTTTCTTGTACGAGTATTTGCAGAGCAAATTAGATTACCCTCTCGAAAAATTCAACATGCACATATTTCTACTTGCATTGTACGTAGGCTATTGTTTTAGGTACCTCCTTAGTCCACAATTTTGATTGTTGTCGAAAGAAATGAGGACTTGTGAGCGAATACTTTGTAGTGGAGGAATACTAATTAGTATTTCGCATTTTGTTTATCCGAGTCAGCGTTTGATTCAAAATAATACATTCTAGAAAATAAAATAAAATTTACGTTGACCACCAATCAGATCCCAAAACAATTAGTATGTTTACTTAGATCAGATTTGTATTATTCTAGCATATTGCAAGGCATCATAATTTCGGTTAGTAGCAAAATGGAAGCCACATTTGCATGTTTGTTTTGGTCTATGGCTGTGCTTGGGCGGCGTGAGTTCTAATTCCGTGTTGCGAACTGTTTGTCTCCCACCTTCATCGATATGGCTGAACGCACCCAGACTGCCAAAGAGTCCCAAGGAATTCGCGAACGACTGAAGAAAATGTTCAAAATTAAATCTCAGAGCGAGCCTCAAAGCCGCTCGAACCCCATGCCTCCAGTCGATCCCGCGTCAAGTGTGACCATAACCCCAGAAGAAGCTGAGAAACTCCGAGACAAGTATTCCCACTTTCGCATCCTCGTTATCGGCAGGGCAAACGCAGGGAAAACGACGCTGCTCAAGCGGGTCTGCAATACAAAGGATGATCCGGTATACGAAGATGTAAGATATCAGCTTCACTTGATGCCTCGCTCACTCTTATTGTCCCTTCACTGGTAGATTAACCCGACCGAAAAGGTGCCAGCTCAGTGATGTCCATGTATTTTTTAAGGTGATAACATTGATTCTATTCTTGTAGCGAGGGGAGCATGATGTTCGTCGTGCATTCACCTTCAGGAGTAACCCACGATTCATATTCCACGATTCGCGTGGATTTGAGGCAGGGAGTAAGGAGGAACTCGAGGATGTTCTGTCTTTCATACATGAGAAGGCGAAATCGAACGAAGTTATGGATCAGATCCATGTGATCTGGTGTGTTTTATCATCTTCCTTGACACTACTTGAATAACCCCTTTTAGGTTTTGCTTCGATCCGGATGTTGCTCGCCCGTTATTAGAATTGGAGTTCAAGTTCTTTGATAAACAACGGCCAGGAAATGGTAATGTCATTTAGCAGGTCCAAATTTGTTGCAGCTCACCAGATACAGTTCCAGTTGTAGCGATCTTCACAAAATTTGATATTGTGAAGACAAAGGTCTGTGACATATGGAAGGATGATGAGGAGAACCTTGAGGTTGCTCTTGCAACCTTGAAGAAGGACTTTGAGGAACCACTGAGGGGTTACAAGTATCCACCTCGCGCGTATGTGCGCTTTGAATGTATGTCTTTTCTCACTCTGAGGCCATTGACTTATGCCATGTCCAGCTATTCAGGAGGAAGACAGAGGTAATCATCAGGAACAAGTGGGGGAACTGATCAACCAGACAACTGCATCAATTGACGACTTGGCACTGAAAATGCTGTTTGTCACTGTCCAACAGAATAACCTTGAGCTTTGCATTGAATATGCAGTAAACAAGTATGTTGTTCTCTTATCCACTGTTGCTTCAACTTAGTATCTCCACTTAAGGTATGTCTTCAAGAATACTGATATGGTAGGACATCTTTGCTTAATTGCAAATATGTGAATATACTGAAATGAATAAAGTTGAAGTTGATTGCCTCTATGGCATCGTGGTTTGGACATTGTTATGATGGGGTAAGTGATCATATTGAACTCTGCTTTTGTAGCCAAGACTGAAGTAATGTAGAATAGGGTAATTGTAAAATGACACCTGAGCTACTAAACATATTAATAATGCATGCATATTGCAGGATGTAAGTATTATAACTTCTTATTAGCAAGCAATGTCACTTAATATGCATCTGTAGTATGTGGGTGAGATGTTGAATCATTTTGGGCATGTACTAATGACTGGGCAATCTGAAAGGGAGAGAAAGTGAGAATTTTGAAGTGAAATATTGTAAATGATTTGCTGAATCCACATCCAGGATGTGAGTTGCTGTGGGTGTTCTGACCTCAATTTCAATTGCTGACATGCTGCTATGAAATTCCATCCAGCTTGTGAGTTGCTGTGGATGTACTGACCTCAATTTCAATTGCTGACATGCTGCTGTGAAATTCCATCCAGGGAGTGAGTTGCTGTGGATGTTCTGACCTCAATTTCAATTGCTGACATGCTGCTGTGAAATTCCATCCAGGCTGTGAGTTGCTGTGGATGTTCTGACCTCAATTTCAATTGCTGACATGCTGCTGTGAAATTCCATCCAGGCTGTGAGTTGCTGTGGATGTTCTGACCTCAATTTCAATTGCTGACATGCTGCTGTGAAATTCCATCCAGGCTGTGAGTTGCTGTGGATGTTCTGACCTCAATTTCAATTGCTGACATGCTGCTGTGAAATTCCATCCAGGCTGTGAGTTGCTGTGGATGTTCTGACCTCAATTTCAATTGCTGACATGCTGCTGTGAAATTCCATCCAGGATGTGAGTTGCTGTGGATGTTCTGACCTCAATTTCAATTGCTGACATGCTGCTGTGAAATTCCATCCAGGCTGTGAGTTGCTGTGGATGTTCTGACCTCAATTTCAATTGCTGACATGCTGCTGTGAAATTCCATCCAGGATGTGAGTTGCTGTGGATGTTCTGACCTCAATTTCAATTGCTGACATGCTGCTGTGAAATTCCATCCAGGATGTGAGTTGCTGTGGATGTTCTGACCTCAATTTCAATTGCTGACATGCTGCTGTGAAATTCCATCCAGGATGTGAGTTGCTGTGGATGTTCTGACCTCAATTTCAATTGCTGACATGCTGCTGTGAAATTCCATCCAGGATGTGAGTTGCTGTGGATGTTCTGACCTCAATTTCAATTGCTGACATGCTGCTGTGAAATTCCATCCAGGATGTGAGTTGCTGTGGATGTTCTGACCTCAATTTCAATTGCTGACATGCTGCTGTGAAATTCCATCCAGGCTGTGAGTTGCTGTGGATGTTCTGACCTCAATTTCAATTGCTGACATGCTGCTGTGAAATTCCATCCAGTATGTGAGTTGCTGTGGATGTTCTGACCTCAATTTCAATTGCTGACATGCTGCTGTGAAATTCCATCCAGGCTGTGAGTTGCTGTGGATGTTCTGACCTCAATTTCAATTGCTGACATGCTGCTGTGAAATTCCATCCAGTATGTGAGTTGCTGTGGATGTTCTGACCTCAATTTCAATTGCTGACATGCTGCTGTGAAATTCCATCCAGGCTGTGAGTTGCTGTGGATGTTCTGACCTCAATTTCAATTGCTGACATGCTGCTGTGAAATTCCATCCAGGATGTGAGTTGCTGTGGATGTTCTGACCTCAATTTCAATTGCTGACATGCTGCTGTGAAATTCCATCCAGGCTGTGAGTTGCTGTGGATGTTCTGACCTCAATTTCAATTGCTGACATGCTGCTGTGAAATTCCATCCAGGATGTGAGTTGCTGTGGATGTTCTGACCTCAATTTCAATTGCTGACATGCTGCTGTGAAATTCCATCCAGGATGTGAGTTGCTGTGGATGTTCTGACCTCAATTTCAATTGCTGACATGCTGCTGTGAAATTCCATCCAGGCTGTGAGTTGCTGTGGATGTTCTGACCTCAATTTCAATTGCTGACATGCTGCTGTGAATATTCCATCCAGTCTGTGATTTGCTGTGGATGTTCTGACCTCAATTTCAATTGCTGACATGCTGCTGTGAAATTTCATCCAGCATGTGAGTTGCTGTGGATGTACTGACCTCAATTTCAATTGCTGACATGCTGCTGTGAAATTCCATCAAGCATGTGAGTTGCTGTGGATGTTCTGACCTCAATTTCAATTGCTGACATGCTGCTGTGAAATTTCATCCAGCATGTGAGTTGCCGTGGATGTACTGACCCTCAATTTCAATTGCTAACATTTTAATCTGAATAGGTTGTAACCCACTTTATTCTTTTACCCTTTTATCCACCTACTGAAAACAAACTTCATTGGAAAGGCAAGAAGTCTCTTGCCATATGTAGATGTTTACTTTCAGGTATATAATTTTATTCTCATTTTTTTCTTTGGTTCACTCAAATTTCATACAGAAACTCACATTGCATGCTTTTGCAGGTTTGGCTTATACCTTGCTTTACATTTTATTTTTATTTATTACTATTAATGAATAGCAATCCTCATCTGTCTGGAGAATTCCTTCTGGCATGTACAGAGAGGATATTTAGCCCAACAAGGTTTACAGAAGGATTGTGATAACTAATATTCAACTAATGAATATAAATGATACATTTCACATCATGATGAGAAGCATAATTGTTCTATCTATCAGCTTACCTATCCACTGGAGTGAACTTGACCCTTCCAACACTTACATGTAGACAACTTGTGTTAAGTTTAAAACAACAAGGGAAGTCACGTCAGAGTTACTCCGGAATAGAACCAGAACAGTAACCTGGAAAGGATGTTGGCCTCAGCGTGTGTGCTGTGCCGCCCAGCTCCTAAGGTGTCCTGATTTCGGAACGGAAGAAGAAAGTAACAAGTCGGAAGACCTCAGTGACTTAGAGGAAAAACAAGAGGAGGAAACTAAGTTGATATTCGAACTGAGGGAAAACATACAAGTTCGAGTACTTTAAATATAAAAGGAAGTGCAACCGAAATATAGAATATAAATATAAATGATGCGTTCTGCTCCCGGAAAAGGTCCTGCATTCTTGGGTGAATAATCCATGGCTGGTGTGCTGACTGATAGTGGGAAAGTGATGACAAAGGTGTGGTAAGGGGTTTGGGATATTGTCGGAAGAGTCGGAATGATATGGAGAAGTCTCGGAGTTGGATGTAGGAGGAGTAGAGTTGGAAGCAAGGGAAAGTACTGGAACGGAGTACGGACTACCGGAAACGACTCCAACGGAGTCGGACCGGAGTAACATGTGACGGAATGTAACAGTACCTCCCTGTCAAGGCCGAGACCCTCGAGGCCACGTGATGGTCTGTGCGAGGTTGGCGTGGTATAAAGACCGTTGGAGACTGGTGGAGATTCTTCACTTCGGATAACTTCCTTAACCCCCATCCTCTAATCAACTACCATGAACAACAACAACAACAACACCGGCTCTTCCCAACAGGCTAAGTTGGAAGAGGCCTGCGCTCGAATTCAGAGCAAACGGGAGGCGGAGAAGCGAGCGCAGGAAGCGGAAGAGCGAGCGCAGGAGGCGGAGGAGATGGAGTTGCTGGAGTTGGAGGCAGCGGCAGCGGGAAGAGGAGCAACGGAGAGCGGAGCAAGAACGGGCGAGGGTAGAAGCAGAGAGGAAAAGCAGAGAGGAGCAGCAGCGGATTAGGAAGGCGGAGGAGCAGAGGAGGAGAGAAGCGGAGGTGATAGACCTCGATGATGATGAAGTAGAGGAAGAAGTGGAAGAGATGGGGATGGAGCCGGGGCCCAGTGTCCCAAAAAAGAGAAAAATAAACGAGAAAGTAAGTGAATTCCGATAGGACGGAAAAAAAACAAACTAATGAAATTATAGGAACAAGTGACTCCGACCATGGAGCAAAACCGGCCGGCCTGCACCCTTTGCGTGGGCGCAGGCACCATGTGCCACGGAAAGACGCGGGGGCCGGGGTGTTACCGGTGCTACCAGCTCAAGAAGGGCTGTAGCTTAGTCGGAGGGAAGAAGAGAATGGTGGCAGTGGAGATGCCAGCGGAGAGGGTCGGGGGAAAAGGAAAAGGAAAAGGAAAGGCAAAGGAGGTAACGGAAGAGGACGGACAGAATGGAGAGGCTGGCGGAGGGGTTGGAGATGGTAGGGGAGATTTTGAGGAAGTTGGCGGAGACTCAGGAGGGCATCCTGATGGCGATGGAGGTGCGGATGCGGAGGGAGGAGGAGAAGGACAAAAAGGAGAAACAAGAGCGAGAGAGGGAGCGGAAGAAAAAGGAGCGGAGGATGGAAGAAAAGGGGGTGGAGACGGAGATGCAGGAGGAGACGGAGGACGAGGAGTCGGATGACGGGGAAGACGAGGTGGAAGAAGGATTGGAAGCGGTATCGCGCACCAATACTGATTGGTAGCGTGAGAAGAAAGCTTAAAAGTCGCCATCATGAAAATAAGCGGACTTCAAATTCACTTACCTATTTTGGAAGCAACCCTGAATCGTGTTCCTGGTCAACAAAATCATTCGTTCAACGATAACATCCCCATCGCTCATCATACTCTCAATGTCTCAAACTATGCTCTCCATTGTTTTCACTATCGACATGCTCCTAAGCATATACCATCCGTTTGTTCCTTGGCTAGTGATCCAGCAAAGCGATCAATCTACTATTCGCATCGGTCATCGGCTCGCGTTTGATCGTATCCTTGGTCCATCATTTCAAGAACGGCCCCTTTATGGACGCATCAACTACATCTCCCATTATGTACAAGGCTTTGTCATTGTTGTTGTGGCTATGGACCCACAAGTCTTCCCCTCAGCCATCTATCTTGCCATCCCTCGCTCCTGGATCTCACTCAGTCCCCTATCCTCACTCATCTACCTCTTATCTTATCATTCACTGCCAAAACCATCATTCAAGCGGTACCTGAAGCATTCCCACCCTCTTTATGACAATTTAGGAAGTCCAGGAGGATCACAACTAAGCAGGAATTGCAGATGAATCAGCAGCAGAGGATTATTCTCGCAGTGTGTCAAGTGTTATCAAGGCTGCGCGACATGGGATCATGGGCAAGTAGTGTTTTCTCGGGAACAAGGCTGCGCATTTCAAGTGTTGACTCAGGACCTTTCACATTTTTGACATGACCACACGCCTATGGAGTTGATATATTTTTGCTATTGGACTATGTACACTGCCTTCTTTTCTTTTCTCTCGCACTTTGACACTTTAAAAAAAAAAAAAAAAAAAAAAAAACGTCTTTTTCGCTTCGGACGTCCTACTAAAACTTCCTCACGTTCTCATCGAATCATACTACAAGGTTTCCACCCTAGTTTTCACACCATTAAACAGGTAAGAGGGGTCAAGGAAAAGGAAGGGGAATGAACGATGACGATTATTATATCATTGATCGTTTATCGATTCACGCCTTTCCACTTTGTCTTTACATTTTACGCCCAATTTCACCTCAGTGTACCTAGGCCATTAAACCATTACTTTGTATCCTCTATTCTCGGTTTATTTTCCTCTGTTCTATTTTTATTTCCACTACTCATTATGTCAGTGGACTCACTGGAAACAACCTCAACACAAATTTCTAACGCTCTTGTCGACCATTGACGCTTACTATTACGCTTACAACCACTACTGACGTTCATAGACGCTACTAGACGTTCATAAGACGCTAATACACGTTACATACTACGTTACTAGACGTTACTGGACGTTACTAGACGTTCATAGGTGTTACTATACACTCGTAGACGTTCATATGACACTTCCAACACTTTGGCACTTTTACCACACAAATGTAGGGATCTGTAGAGGACCCAGGATAGTTACACATGTTGTGTTGTTTGTTGTACTTGCTGTGCTATTGTTGTGCTACTTGCTACGTATACTGTTCCGTTTGTAACCGGTGATAAGAGGTGGGGGGAAAATCTGATGCTGTTACTGTTACGTTAGAATAATTATGTAATGTCGACGTTGTGGGAGGGTGACCCCCAAATTTAAGGAATCTGGAGAGTCATCTCCATAAAATAAAATAAAATTATCCGATAATCATAATTACGTTGTAACTTATTTATTATATATATAATGGTGTTTTTTTTAGGATTATTTTTATTCATTTTATAATTGAACGATTCCTCTGGTTCTGTCTGTTCTGTCACCTTATCAACTGATCTAGTCTAGTCTAGTCTAGTCTAGTCTTGACCAGTCTTGACCAGTCTTGACCAGTCTTGACCAGTCTTGACCAGTCTTGACCAGTCTTAGACTAGTCTTGACCAGTCTTAGACCAGTCTTAGACTGGTCTAGACTGGTCTAGACCACCCCCTGTCTTTTCATGACTTTAAACCTCCTCAGTAAGTGAACTCTTATCTGAGTTTAGGTGGGTTGGTACGTAACTCAACGAGTGTACGAACTCATAACTTACGTACAAACAGTATTCACCAAGGTAGTCTACGATAACGAAAATATTGATATATATGTATATCTACATTACAATCAGTCGTCCATAGTCGATATGTTAAAAGAACTTTAATAATTTTTAGACGATTTTGAGGTCAGTTTCAGACCACCTTCAGACCAGTAGAAAACGAAATTTCAATGAACTGACCTGAAGGTGGTCTGAAGGTGACCTGAAAATCACCTCAGGTAACCTAAAATCACCTTAGGTCACCTGAAAGTAACCTGATCGTCTCAGGTCACCTATCACACCCCCTCACATTTCATGTGTCAAGTCACAAACCTATGACAATGTAAGGCAGTATGCAATGAGGTCTGGTCGAGGCAGCCTCAACAAAGGCCATCAGGTATGAGGCATGTCACGGAAGGGAATATAGGGCTTGATGAGGAAGATACAAGTTGAGGCTCTGAAGAGGCACTGTAAGGCCAAGGAGGCGGATATGAGGTTTGGGCAATAGTGAAGAAGCGGTGATGGTGATAAGAAACAGTAGTAGAAAGGGTAGTAGTCAGTCGTGTGATCGGTACCTAATAAGTGGGTTCTTACGTCCTGGAAAGGGCCCTCGTCTTGCGTCGTGAATATAAATATAAAATATAAAGCCAACGATAAGGGAAATAATAAATTCATGAGCTTTGAACATACAAAAGGGGGTCAAGCTTATAGTTGAATCAAAGGGAGGAGAACAAAAAGGAGATTCAGTGACTCCAGAAGGCTGGACAATGAAAGAAGAAGGCAAGGCTTTAGTCCTGTGGAATCCTCGACCCGCCGTGTCGTGTATGCGACTCCGGTTGCAGGAAAGGCTCAATGACAAGGCCAAGACAAGGCCTCATTGAGGCTGCACTGAAGAGGAAAACGAAATTGTGATTATCATTGTCTATTATGTAAGTTCTGATAGACTTGTGTAAGTGACATCCAGTATTTAAAACGTTTACGACCTGATTTGTAACACAAGTCAAATGGAGGAGATTTGGTTTGTACATAAGCCAAATCGTAACCAAGGTAAGTCTTGTTTTGACGTCGCTGTGATTAGGACATTTTGTGGAACGAGGTCAAGTACGTTCTGGTCTGTATACGTGTTTTATATACGAAATCTTTTGATATCCGAAGCATTTAAGGTTACATATTTTGATTTGACGATTGAGTCTTACACGACCTTTGTGTAGTAAACACATAAGTTTCTTCTCTTTATACTTTGAATGTGTCTTCTAAGAACTATTACAGTAAAAATTTTAACTATTCCAACAGTAACCTACCCCTTACGACTGACCACTTGGTTAGTAGGAAGAGTATACTACACTTTGTGAATAAGTATAAGTATCAACTTATATTCAGGTTACGGAAGACCTTTGGAACAACCCAAGTTATAGTGGAGACATGTACGTTCTTCGTTAAGCGGTCAATGTCTACTCCTAATCGTCATCGTTCATTCTCCTTCTTTTTTCTTTACCCCTTTTACCTGTTTAATGGTGTGCATACTCGGTTTGGAACGTTGCAGTATGATTCGATGAGAACGTGAGGAACTTTTAGTAGGACGTCCGAAGCGAAAAAGACACGTAATAGAGCTTTAAATTTCGTTTGGAAGCGTTCTTTTTTACTCTTTTTTAAATATATGGAATATCATTTGTAGATGTATACCGTTCTCTACAGAACGGAAAGGTTACTTCAAACAAAAGTCATCCACCTATTTTCACACTTTTTTTATGTCACCGGATGTTGGATAAGTCTAATTTTACAATCGTTAACTTTAACTCCCAGTCTTGTAGGTGTCGTTGAGTGAGGGACCTACCTTAAAGTGTCGTCGTACAGTCGTTAACTTTAACTCCAGTCTTGTAGGTGTCGTTGAGTGTGGGACCTACCTTAAAGTGTCGTCGTACAGTCGTTAACTTTAACTCCAGTCTTGTAGGTGTCGTTGAGTGTCTGACCTACCTTAAAGTGTCGTCGTACAGTCGTTAACTTTAACTCCAGTCTTGTAGGTGTCGTTGGTTTCAAAATCCGGCCTCAACTTCGCTTCAGAATGGCCTCAACAATCCCGTTGACGTTGCGACTGAATCAGTTCGATCGTCCCCTAGGTTTCAATTATTATAAAGTCTTTTCTATAGATGTTCACTGAATGGATCGTCCCCTAGGTTTCTCCTTTCCTACCCCTAGGGACGATCATCCGACCCCCAAAAATTCATGATTATACCTGTATTGCCTCTATATTTTATTTATTTCCTTACTATGCTATTATTAATTAATTAATTTATTCTTCACCACGCTATACTTTTTATCTTTATTTTCTGCCTCACTTAGCCTCCTGGCCTCAGCCTCGCCTTGATGCCCTAAGGCCTCAGTTGGCCACTGCCTTCGTCTCAACCTGCCTTCCAGCCTCCAGCAGCCTTTCCACCCCACATACTAAGATCTCAACTCCAAACCCAATTTCAGCCCACAGGGGATTGTCTCCAGTCTTGTAGGTGTCGTTGAGTGAGGGACCAACCTTAAAGTGTCGTCGTACAGTCGTTAACTTTAACTCCAGTCTTGTAGGTGTCGTTGAGTGTATGATCTACCTTAAAGTGTCGTCGTACAGTCGTTAACTTTAACTCCAGTCTTGTAGGTGTCGTTGAGTGTCGGACCTACCTTAAAGTGTCGTCGTACAGTCGTTAACTTTAACTCCAGTCTTGTAGGTGTCGTTGAGTGTATGATCTACCTTAAAGTGTCGTCGTACAGTCGTTAACTTTAACTCCAGTCTTGTAGGTGTCGTTGAGTGTCGGACCTACCTTAAAGTGTCGTCGTACAGTCGTTAACTTTAACTCCAGTCTTGTAGGTGTCGTTGAGTGTCGGACCTACCTTAAAGTGTCGTCGTACAGTCGTTAACTTTAACTCCAGTCTTGTAGGTGTCGTTGAGTGTCGGACCTACCTTAAAGTGTCGTCGTACAGTCGTTAACTTTAACTCCAGTCTTGTAGGTGTCGTTGAGTGTTGGACCTACCTTAAAGTGTCGTCGTACAGTCGTTAACTTTAACTCCAGTCTTGTAGGTGTCGTTGAGTGAGGGACCAACCTTAAAGTGTCGTCGTACAGTCGTTAACTTTAACTCCAGTCTTGTAGGTGTCGTTGAGTGTGGGACCTACCTTAAAGTGTCGTCGTACAGTCGTTAACTTTAACTCCAGTCTTGTAGGGTGTCGTTGAGTGAGAGACCTAGTCGTCGTACAGTCGTTAACTTTAACTCCAGTCTTGTAGGTGTCGTTGAGTGAGAGACCTACCTTAAAGGCTTTTTCTGTGCATTATCTCGCACTTTAAAGCGAACCTTCGCACCTCATAAAACCTCACTATCACCTACTGAAGAGAACTACATCAACCCCACGAACTATGTACTACTTGCGGTCTGTCCCCACCGCAGGTACATCATCGTCATCATCATCCGTGTGCTGTTGTTGTCATAATATATTAATAAAATAAAAACAACCCCCCCCAAGTGAGGGGGTTGTTGTGGTCGTCGGTGGTGGTGGTGGTGGTGGTGGTGGTGGTGGTGGTTACATCGTTGTTGTTGTTGCCCTCATTGTTGTTGTTACCCTTGTTGTCATTGTTACCCTTGTTGTCATTGCCCTTGTTGTCATTGTTACCCTCATTGTCATTGTTACCCTCATTGTCATTGCCCTTGTTGTTGTTGTTACCCTCGTTGTTGTTGTTGTTACCCTCGTCATTGTTGTTGTTACCCCTCGTTGTTGTTATTGCTCATTGTTGTTGTTGGTCGTTGTCGCCACCCGTCTTGTTGTCCTTTATTGTGCTGGTTGTCATGGTAAGAAGACAAAATGATGTTTGTTGATTTGTGAGAAGTGCATCACGTGCGGTCACATGACCATACCTCACAGTCTGAACAAAATTCAAAATTTGGATGGTGGCAAGGCACTGCCACCACATATATATGAATTACAGTTAACTTATGTATATTTAAATTACTATTGACTTATATATGATTCTTTTAATTTTGAATAATATTTAAAAGTAAGAGTTGAGTTCTTCCCTGTGGAATTCCCAGGATTCTGGGTGGATTCCAGGTGGATTCTGTGTTAGGGATTCCTAGGGAATTCCAGGAATCCTGGTATCAATTTCCTTGAGTACCAGGAATCCACCAGGAATCCTCCTGGAATCCTCCTGGATTAGGAAGAGCCAGGAATGGGGATTTCAGGGGGAATTGGCTGGTAGAAAATTCCTCCTGGAATCCTGGTATTCCTACCAGGAATGGTAGAAATCCTCCTGGAATCCTCCCAGAATAGGTAGGAATCCACCAGGAATCCTCCAGGAAGACGTGGGGGAGTGTAAAGACCTCCAATATATTGCTTGTATCATGCTCGCTCCATTTTTACAAAAGTCAAAGGCACATCACCCATTGTTTTTCCAGAACACACACTAGAATATAGCAATGTCAGTCACTACAGGGTTATTTATAGATAGAAAATTCACACAATCATGTTGAGCCTACCACCGTGAGCAGGCTCAGGACCTCCTGCAATCAAAGTTGCTTTCCATCCAGTTGCTTGGCAGATAATATCCAAGATGGGTTCCAGGAAACGAACTAGACCTTGGATGCAGCTAGAAAATTAATTCAGAAAAGGTCATTGAAAGGTAGGAAATACTAGCCGTTGACAGTCAGCAGGTTCTGTTGAAACCTTGCCTTGCTGTTCTTTCTCCCATTGGACCAACCTCTCTGTGTGTTTTTCTTTTGCCTGTTGCTCCCACTGGTCCCGTTCCACTTGAGGTAGTCTTTCAAATAATTCTTTTGCAACTTTGTCCCTTAATGCAGCTTGTTGGGTGCGAGGCACCTTCGGTTTATTCTTGACGGTATCATCAATGAGTCAGTTGTGGCTTTTACACCAGATATTTCTGGCTGTCTTGCGGCGTGGACGAGTATTCCCAAAACCTGTAAGTTGGTGTAAAAGGATTCGATAGGGGTTCTTGGTGCCAGAGTCAACAGGATCCATGTCTTGATCCTTGGTGTACTGGTAGGCCATCCAGCATTTGGTTTGCTACATTGTTGGTCAGCACAGCATGTGACTTCAAACAAAAAACTCACTGCTTTGCGATAATCAATGAGCTTCTGCCTTTCCTTCAAATTTTCTATGGCTTCATCATATTCCTCTTGGCTCATCTTATTCACATCTGGTACCTCTAAATCTGTGTCTGCAGCATTGTTGTCCACACTTGACAGATAATCGGCTGATGGTTCTTCATCATGCGGCAAGTCAATTGGAAATCTCTTGAAGTAACAGCATTGAATACCAATCAGAGTATCTCCACTGTATCCTTCTTGTACACCAGCAGCGTATGTGGACTTCTCACTCATCAAGAAGTCCTTTTGTAGGCCTTTAAAGGTTCCCGGATTCACCATTGCTACATATGATCAGTAAGAAACCTATTACTTCTATGGATGGAACATACTTAGAGATTCTTCAAGGGAGAATTGAGTGGAATGGATAATACGAGAGGAATTATGGGTGGAAAATGGTTGGGTGTCGAAGTAGGCAAATGGGTATGTCAAGGGAATGATTCAATAAAGAACAGTTTGGTTAATGTTTTCCTATTGCTCACCAGGTTAGTTGAGCCAGATATATGGTCAGTATTCAACATCATCTTATGTTGGTGTATCTACGGATTGTACAGCAGGTAATCTCGATGGGAAATGTAGCTACAGATTGATATATGGTGCTGCTCAACAAATTGATCAGAAGATCCGTTGGTAATGATTCTTAAAGATTATTGGTCAGCTAACACAAACTTTACGACAATGGCAAGGTCCCCGTTACCACACAGCAACCAAAGATAGCCCCGGCAAAGCTCCCTCAATGGCAGGTTGCCCACAGATCTTGTAATATGTTATTCTTTTTGATTGGTCAATGATTCAATTACTCTCCATCACCATTGCAGTCTCACAATAAGCTCCGCTGGCAAGGCGCCCTAAAGGCAAGGTTGCCCATTGATAAATTTTCAAAGAAGGCAAGTTTCTTTGGCAGCCTTTCAATATAAAGGAGCCATGCTTGCATGTTGTCTTTTGGATGGCTTCCAAAACGGTGGCTTGAAGGGGAGTTGAAATTTCAGTTGTCATGATCCTTTGGTTTGAGTGACAAGGATGGTGAGAAAGTGCAATGTGCATTTAATTTAATATGGTTTTGTACCACATGTTGTACCACATGGTGCACAACATGTCCACAACATGCTGACAACCGATGAAAATAGCGATACATGTAATCTAACCGTGTCAAAAAAATCATTCTTCCTTTCCACATGAACATGGACACCTCTGCACATTCCAAGCGCCCAACAAAAAGGAGAAGGACCAAGGGAGACTTGCTGATGCTGAAGCCACAGATGGAATAGCAATCCGTGAAGTGATCCACGAGACCGCTGATGTACCTGCGGTGGGATCAGACCACAAGTAGTAATGTAGTTCAGAGGGGTTAATGTAGATTTCCTCGATAGAATTTAAAGAGAAGTTCGCGGTATTGAAATACACAAGAAGAGTAGACCGTGAAGATAGCAAAGTTCGCAAACTATAACGCAGTATGCGAAGTAGCTTAAAGGACGAGACTATTGACTTAGAACGTTGCTGCAAAGTTTATGGGATCAAAACTCTGGCCGTCTCTTGTTCACCTGTCCTCCTACTTGCTACAGGTACTTAATACAAGAGTAATGAACTAACCAGGTGCGGATATGCAAAACAGTAATGTAAGAATTGAGCTAATGTGAAGTCACATGGGCCCAATAGTTTGGTAACAAAGGAATAGGAGACAAAGTAAAAATAAAGGTGATGAGTAAGGAGGTCAGTTGAATGACCTCCTGTTTCAAAAGAATGATAAATATATATATGGAAAGATGAAAGAAAGTAAATGCAAGACAACACAGACCATAATAAAACCAATGAAAAGGATGCACGGAGAGGTAAGGAACACATGTGCAAACCATGAAAGACCGCGAGATTGGCTGTGCGAAGGTATGGTTGCGAAGGGATCAAATGGTTAAGTCCAATATTGACTGAGAGAACTGAAGATATGTTGAAGTATGAAGTGCAAAGAGGAATGAGGGTGCTTTGGATAGTTATGAAGGTCGTAGAAGTGATGTGCGAAGGCTATGCGAGGTGCAAAGATGTGCAAGAACCGCAAATGAGAGTGCAAATGAAGTTGGCACCCGTGAGGCATCCGCGTATACTGTGAAGTTGTTAAATCGCAAAAATAACCAGTTTACAAACCTAGAGGCTATATGGATCCTATCACCGCCAATGGTGCAGTTGAAGAGACGATTGAGGTGCCTATGTGGATAGATCGACCGGCACCAAGGCCTACCATTGAAACACCACTCCACATTCCTTCAGACATGCACACAATCAATTAGGATGACTTTGTACAACCCAACTTGCCCCAAGATACTACACAGCCTGCCAGGACACAACATTTTTATATTGAGGAATTTGTTGCTTGTGTACACCCCATGCTCAAAGTGCTTCTTTCCCGTGAGGTCATACCCCAGAGGTTGAGGTGCGGCTGGTGTTCAGAGAGATGCCTTGCGAGGTGGTGTTGCCAAGAATGTGCCACAACCACAGTGTTATGCCACAGCTGCATCCGAGAGAGCCATATAGACAGGCACGTACTTCCGTCCAGCTGAATTGTGGGAGGTTGGAGTATACATTCTGATCCCCCATCATGCTGAGTCACCTCTCTGTGCCACTTTGCGATTCCAACAAGATATACTTGCATCATTCCAGCAACATAATGATGCCAAGGAACAAGTGAGATTGGCCAAAGCGGAGCCACAGAGCGACCTGAGTCTCAGTCAAACTCGTAATTGGCAGGGCCACAGCCACAGTAATTATACAATGGACATGGATGGACAGGAGCATGAAGAGGCCATAAATCCTCAGATGTTTGAGACAGAGGTCCACGCAGATGCCCGCTTCATGGCACAGCTTGATGACCTTTACAGGCAACAAACTGAAGGTGTGCACAGTGACCAGAATGTTGAAGATATATTGGAGGAGGACAATGATGCTGATGAAGGTGAGGAAAGCCTTCCTGTGCCTGAAGATTATATGCTGCGGGATCACCTGACAGCTTGGGCGACACCGGAGCTAGACAATGTCTCAGAGGATGTTCCCCAGGCAGATGCACTCAACAATCCATACATACGTGTGGTGCACAGGAATGGTGTGCACCACATTGAACTCGTAGCATGCACATGCCGTGGCCATGACACTACACATCGCGGGGTTGCACTTGGGACACTAGACAATCTCCAAGACCTCCGTCATCTTGTCCATGGCCTGGAAGTCACATATGAGGCAGGGGCTGACTTGTCTCGCAGACGAGCAGCCGGATTTTTCCCACTCTACGATGCAGCCAACGCCAAGGAGATGGGTGCCACTGTGGACGATCCCACTCATGTGCACACATTACAAAAGGAAAGACAAAGCAAAGCAAAAAACAACTAGCTGCGGATGTACAGAGTACGGCCGTGGCCAAAATAAATTGATTACAAAATCTTCCATCCATTAAGTGGACATGGGGCCCAGATCTGACAAACAAAGAAGTCCTCCAGCTGATCAAACCACCACCTCCAGGGGTCCCACGAGCTCACTCTGGATATGAATTTTCACTTCCATGGGGCCAGTGTGGTGATGTCTCAGTTGGGTGTCCATCTCCTCCTGGCCCATATATCTTTTCAGACATTGAGGACGATCATGAGATTCCAGAGTTGGACATGGATTGTTTCCCTACGCATTTCACATTGTCTCCTCTCCACCACCACTATGGTAATCCACCGCAGTTAAATCCAAAGCCAGTGGACACCCCTACACCACTGACCAAACCTGTAGGGTCATCCCGGCCGGCCCCCCCAAAAAGGTTTAACCCCGCCCCCCCCCAATAGTAACATTTGCCCAATGGGGCCCAGATTGCGTGATGTGCCAGAGCAAATATTATCATCCTTTGTCGATTGCGGTGCCGCGGCCATGGCCCCACCCATCACTGCAACCTGGCATGACAATCTGGATGGTCAGTGATCCCTCCTTATAGTTAACAGCAGGATTTTCTCAATGATGCACAGATTCCACAAGATCATCAGATATTGAGGACTCCGACTATGCTAGCTCTGGCTGCTCTGTTGTTGGTGGATCCACTGCTGCCGTGGCCGCAGCCCTATATTCTGACATGTCGGACTCCTCTGACATTGGTGGATCTGCGGCCGCCGTGGCCTTATTGTCTGATGTGTCTGACTCCTCTATGGATGTTGGC
>MU130617.1:390228-409020 GCA_015039465.1 Phlegmacium glaucopus
TACATCCCGTCCTCTACTATTTCTACTCTTACGGCGCCGGCGATAGCGCGTGGTTATGACTAACCATCGTACTCTTCTCTCGAATTTTCAACGGTAGTACTTTTATTCGCCTGAAACTTAAGTGAATGGATAAAACCTTCGCCGGGACTTAGCGCAAGGACCAGTTGTTTAGTAAGCAAGTTACTATAACAGGAGTAGTGAGTAGAATAAGAGTTACAGAGTGTGGTACGAGAGGTAGCAAATGTGATAGCTGTACGAGGATTCGTAGATGGTAGGTAAACAAGGAACCGATCACTAGGTTGTTTCGTTAGTTAGATGATAAGCGTAACCAGTAGCCGAGCGCAAACTAGTATAGAAACCAGGTAGTAAAGTTCTTGCCGGGGAAATACCTACGTAGTCGGTGTAGAGGGTAATACAGTCTCCGAAACAGTAACAACAACACCGATACCTGGGTGTTCAGAAGTGAAGTCGGTAGATAGAACGGTAGGGAGCGAGAACCTAGCGTGAGTCAGGGGATAGGAGTTAATAGATGGAGAATAGAATAGTAAGTGACGGTTTTGGTAGTAAGTGTGCCATGGACTTCGGAAGGGTGGGAGAAATACTGTTGAACCCTTCAGGTCCTCCTAGTGTTGATTCGTCCCTAACGTCTACTTAGTCGTCGTCTCCTAATAAGAGCGTCACACAGTTCACAATAGTTCCGACGCGCTGTACCCTAGTACCCGTTCATCACAAAAGAGCCCTTGTTCCGACGCGGAAAGTTCACAACTGAGTCCTGGAAAGTGTAAAAACTGTACTGGTGTGCGGATACCTCAGCTATATAAAAACGATAACCTGATACATGTGACGGAAGAGAAGAAAAGAGAGCGTGAAACTGTGAAATGTCTAAAAAAATAACAAGGAAGAAGAAAAGGTAACAAGAAAAGAAGAGCGTCGACAGGAGAGAAGTAGAAAGAAGGAAACTGTCGCACATGAAGAAAGAAAAATAACAAGATGTATCGGAGTAGGAATCCCATATTTATGACGAGAAAACATGGTCCTATCCATCAAGGAGGGTTAAGTAAGAATGAGGGGTTGTCAGTAGTAGAGTCACCTTAAGGTCACTTAAGGAGGGAGTTCAAGCGAAAAAATGGAAAATAGTTGGAAAATAGACAGTTGACAGAGTAGTTTCTGAGAATGACAGTTAACCTAGATGTAGTCCTTTTTACTGAAGACGGGATCCGACAGGACTTTACAGGACCCCACGGGGTCCGTCGAGTCCCGTGAGTCCAGTTCTCCAGTAGGACCCCACGTTCAATGGATACATACTTTTCAGAATCCGACAGGACCCCGTTGGACTCCGTTGGACTCTCGTAGGACTCCGTTGGACTCTCGTAGGACTCCGTCGGAATCAGGGAAACCTAGACTACGATCTTTTGTATATATTTGGTCTATAAACTCACCAGAGTGTGTTGTCTTATTATTATTATTATTATTTTATTATAAGTTAATAAGATTTGTAGTATATATGATCATTATTTTATTATTATTTTATCACTATGTATTTATGTGATCATATTATGACCCCTTCATCCTTTATTCTTTTGTTTTAACACCCACCAAATATATAGAAAACCTACCGCGTGTCTGGTAACCAGTGTACTAGTGTCTATTCGTACTAAAGTTCGTATACATACCACGACCCAGTCCCATCTAATGTATTTAAGGTTTTTTCCTTAATAAAAAATTTCTACCATCTCTTAACAAAATCCTGGGACTTATACAAATTTAATATAATTATCGTCGAGAGGAATAACTCTTTTGACGTTTTATGAAAGGACCTGCGTCGCCAATTTCCAACTTATAAAAGATCGTTTTAAGTATTTAAGATTCTCTGAGGGTCCCGGAGGACTACACTAAATTAGGTCTACCAGTTACGTGGTCCTATGTGATTTCCACAGGACTCTTTTACCCACTGTCAGTTTTGAAATAGATACGACAGGATCCAACAGGACTCCACAGGAACCTATTCACACATTGTGAGTTTAGGGTGGACACGACGAGATCCTACAGGACCCCACAGGACCCCACAGGACCCTACATATCAGAACGACTTCTGAGAGAGAACGAGTAGGAGTAGGAGTAGGAGATGGGAGTCTGTGGAAGGGTCTGGAAGTAGGAGTAGGAAGAGTGGGGATAAGAAATTTGAGTTGTGATGGATTCACACAATGTTCAGTTCCAATGTGGAAGGGATTTGTTTGTTGTCCCTCAGAGAACTGGATTTCTGACCAGGTGACGAGAGACCAACCACAATATATTGTTGTGTTTGTTACTAAATATGGCGCCACCTGTCGGGCGCCTTCTCGGTAACTGTAGATGTAGGTTGAGTACCCGTCGTCCTAGGAGTACTCCCTGCACGTAACCAACATACCGACCTCTCCGGTTATTACGGCGCCGACGTCGCCTGGGTGATTATAGCTACCTCCTCGGGCGCCTTCTCGGTAATTGTAGATGTAGACTGAGTACCCACCGTCCTAGGAGTACTCCCTACATGTAGTCAACATACCGACCTCTCCGGTTATTACGACACCGGCGTTACCTAGGTGGTTGTAGCTCTCTGCTGAGGAGACTTAGTGACCGGTACCCGTTATGAAATGCCAGGGGGTGGGAAAGGTTAACCTTAAGGAACCTTTGTAAACCTTAGGAACCTTAGGAACCTTCAGGAACCTTAAGGTTTATTAAGGTTAACAAAGGTTCTACAAAGGTTCCTTAAGGGTTACAAAGGTTCATTAAGGTTAACAAAGGTTCTAATAAAGGTTAAAGTAAGGTTGACAAAGGTTCCTTAAAGGTTTACAAAGGTTCCTTAAGGTTTACAAGGATTTACAAAGGTTCCTTAAGGTTTACAAGGTTCACAAAGGTGCTATGCCTTTGCGTGGCATGAATGGTATGTCATCTTCTCTATATTGTCAACAACTTGCTAAGTTCTACTTAGATGCTGATCAATCTGATATATCAGTCAGGGCGGTTGATGTCTTTTTAAACTTCAAGTCAGAGGATGCCTCCAATGAGGATGATGATGGCAGTATTATGAGTGGTTCCATTTCATCTTGTGGGGCCTGCGACGTCTTTTCATCCTCAGAATTTGATGACGATGATGTAACTGCCGCTGAGGCCACGGCCGCGGCTGCCTTGAACCTTGA
Organism: Phlegmacium glaucopus; assembly: GCA_015039465.1. Taxonomy (NCBI): domain Eukaryota; kingdom Fungi; phylum Basidiomycota; class Agaricomycetes; order Agaricales; family Cortinariaceae; genus Phlegmacium; species Phlegmacium glaucopus. Next base: position 393,405 of record MU130617.1, read on the forward strand.
AACCATTGCTGGTCCTTTCACTCAACAGCATTTTGTTAACATTCCTAGCAATTGGATCAATGCTACAGGGGATGATGATGCAGATATCTCTAGTGAAGGCTCTGATGAGAATTAAATAGTTTTTTTTGTCCTGTGTGACACCTACTATACTGATTCAACTGGCCACGTCTCCAGATTCACTTGGTCTCATGATGTATGATATCCTCATAGTGTAATCCACTGTCTTGTGATTTTCATCTAATAGGAATTTGACTTGGAATCTACCAAGTGACCCAAGGAGAAAGGTCAGAACAACACAGCAAAACTCTGAGGCTGCAGTTGCCAATTCCTCTTCCTGAAGATTTTTTTTCAATTTCCTCTTCATGGAAATCACATATAACAGTAAATTATGTATAAAAGATAGATTTAGAACAAAACAAATGCCATTTCTCCGTATTGTACTTCAACACCCTTGGCCTCAATTCCAGCCTGCTCCACCACCTTTTCATACTTCATTCATGGCCTGGTATCACTTTATCCCACCATACCTTCTCCAATCTATACTTAATAGCATTTATAGTTTTCATGCTTCAGTTTCTGCATTTGCTGAATACTGGAATAACACCTATGGCTTGGTAACTTCATATCAGTCAACCAATATTACTCATCGTCAAGTTTGGCATGCCTTTGTACAGGAGTCCCTCCAAATAGTTGCAGATGCATCTGATATGGAGTTAGAGCTTAATGATGCTCTCAACATTGAGGAAGGTCACTCATGATGCCTTTGAAATTTTGGGAAACCAAGGGCGCATTCAAGCAGCACACCAACATTCATGTTCTGAATGTACTCAACCATATCACATTGCATCTGATGTTATTGATGATGCATCTTCTGAACACTCCAGCAATATGAATGTTGATTCAAATGCTTCTCCTGTTAAAATGGTTGTCTTAGATGGAATTGTCATGGGCCCTACAGTAAGTTAATTTATATAATTTATTATTTACTAACATTATTCAAAAATAGCACTGTGCATATGATGACTGTGTCAATGAAATTTCAAATGCACGTGGTGGTGCATTATGTGCTCACCATGACACTATGCTTGGATCACGATGCCATGTATTTGACTGTCAAAATCAAAGAGTCAATCCTACTGAGGCTTGTGATGAACATCAACCTATATGGAAGAAGCATTCAGAAAAGCATAGCCAGCAACACTTATCTGGTGTACGACGCATGCTTAGGCAACCTATGGAAAACATGGCATGGCAGATCCAGGATCACCATGACACTGGACCACATGATCAAGAGGCACCAGAGAATCCACAAAGGCCTCACTACTTCAGCCCAGCTTGATATTATTGTGTTGAAACAATTTGTGCTCCTTGTGGTGTTGTCATTGCTTGGACTAAATTTGACAAGTCTGAATCACCAACTAATATTCTAAACCTTCTTGGGTTCAGTATATCCCACTCAAGACTCACGACCTCAATATGTTTGCATTGACAATGGGGATGAACAATCCCTATGAGTGTGACCATCAGGTCACATCCATGTGACATGGTCTGTGACAGCCCATTTCATGAGACATTGAGTTTCTGCTCACCACAACAACAAGATGATAAATATTCTGCTGTAGACACCTAAATAAAAGCATTTTAAATTGCCCTATAAGAACCATTTTTTTAATTATGTAATATTTGTTCCAAAAATGCACAGTCACATGCAAACACCAGCCAAATTTGAGCCTCCAAAGTGTATGGACCATATCTCATGAAGGACTTTATGTATTGACTTAATTTTTGGGTGCTTTCCACCCATAATTTTAAGCTGAATCGAGCTATAAGAGCAGATTTTTAAATATGACCCCTATTAGTAAGATACACATGTAGAACACACAGTTTATGTACTTATATGGCATAAAATAAAAATTCTAATCTTATAGGGTTGTTAGTGGAAATATTTAGAGCAATTTTGGTCTGCAAATCTAGTCCCAGAGTGCTCTTTTTGCAGAGTTATAGCCAGACAGCACTGTTAACCTTAAGGACCCTGAAAGTTACGATAATTAGAATCATAAAGAGATTGAGTACTATAAAAATATACAGGTTAAAGGATATCGATTGTTATGTACAAACATAAATGAGAAATTAACAGTTAAAGTGATAGTGTGGGTAGTAGTGATGAATAAGGTGATGATCGGAGTAGGAGTAGTAGGACCGAAAACAGGTATAAAACAAAACAATCTTGTATGACACACACTTCTTTATTGTCTCTCAAGTTTTTGGTTAATTTCAAAGGTCCCCAGTAAACAAACTCCCGTCTGAGTTTTGGTGGTTCGGTACGTAAATTAACGAGTGTACGGAAACTGTGATCTAATCATTTTTTAATTTAATTGAGTGTTTTTGTATGGACACATAATTTTCGAGAAAATATCATTTCGAAGGATCAGAATAGAGAACGATGTTGTTGGTTTAATCCACGTGAAGGTAGACATCCACATCCTAATGTGGTAAAAGCTGTCTCCTACAGTCTTCGGACTACTAACCACATCACTATTCTCAGTTGTTATTTGGCTCATGAAACGACGGTTCTTAGGGTTGATGGTAACGATAACCGACAGGCTTCCTCGTACCGTTCGGATCAGTTACGTTTGTATCACCCCTACTTGTTAGGGATACTCACACTGGTAGTCCAGTGTAGGTACACTGTACGATACACTGTCGGTTAAAGTACTCTGTAACTCAAAGACGAGTGGTGTTGTTGTTCTACTATTTATAAGACGACATCTGTGGATTTATTTTCGTAAAATTTAACGGGATATTCTTGGTAAAAAAATTAATACATTATAAACAAGGTTTTTACGTGTCAGTGTACGTTTGTGGTCGGTTTAAACTCGGAGGTTTCACATACCTGGTATAGAGTACTTCCTGAAATACATAACTGAATTAAAAACCCACGAAAGGTGGGTATTAAAATTCGACTTAGCTCGATATTCTCGTCTAAAAATTTATACTGGGGATAATCATTCTATGTGTACATCTTGTGTGTCAAATACATGAATATACCGTATTTTATTTTTAAGATTAGAATATCCCAACAATCACCTTTATAAATCTCGTTAAAACCAGACGTTTAGATCAGGGTCTCACGAGAAAAACGTCTCAATATCGGTCTCGTGACAAATCGTGTCTCTAAACTAGTCCGTTTGGTGACTGTAGTACGTTTACCTTTTTATATCTACTAAGTCACGAGAATACTCGAGACATCACCTTCATGGTCCACATTCTCACACACAGTATGTACGGTCTGTACGGAACCTTACGGACTGTCGTGAGAAAAAAAAAAAAAAAAAAAAAAAAATCCCTTTATCAGATAGGGTGGCAAGGAGCAAACAAGTAGTTGACAGAGAGGAGAGAAGGTGGCGACTCACGTGCTTGTATGATGTTGGGAACCGTTAAAGTATGGGTGAAGAAAAGGACGTCGCTGAACTGGTGTTGAGAAGAAGTAGATGATAAACCCACGGCTGTACTTGGAGAGCCATTGGCGGCAGTTGCAAGGGACATGGGGTGATGGAACTGGTGAAGGATAGGCTAGATAGGAGCTAAGAAAGGGCACATATCGCTAAGTATGCTGAGTGAGTGGACAATCTTGGAAAGAAACATAAGTTTTGACGGACCCACTGGATTTGGCATGGTCTTGATAATCGGGTAGTCTCATATTGGAGATATCACAGATGTATATGGCACGATAACAAGCGACTTTAAATTCAATTTGATGGCCAAATGGACGAAGGGAATAGCGACTCGCAGACCATGGATTGTCGCTTCATTCAAAACCTCTATTGATCGTGAACAGGAGGGTTTTGATTATATTCACATGCAGGACTCGAGATTGACGAAATACAGGTGAAAATCGATAGCCCCTGCAAGCTCAGGGACCACCAATGTTTGACCCAGACTCCGGGAACAGATGCAACAACATCTGGAATATTTGCCCAATGCTCAGGTCTGAAAGAAACCGGTGATGTGATTGAGTTTGGCTTTATATGGTAATCAAAGGATTACCGTTTTTAGGAATTTGTCTACAACAAATCCAGAAACCAATAACTTTAATGACCAACAAACTCTGTTTTTGTGCAAGTTGGGGTTTCCTTGAAAGTATAACCAGTATACTCTTGAATAAAACAACAATACACTTTTAAAGTCCAAATGTTCTAGACTATGATTCTGATAACAAGTTTATAGTCCAATTTCTTAGACTATTATATAGTGCTTTTTGATAGAACAAAGGCAAGTCCCTATAGGATTTAATATCCTTTGTCTATATGATAACCAATTTTGGTAGTACAAAGACAAGCCCCTTTAGGGTTTAATATTCTTTGACTATCCACAACAAATGATTTAAAGTCCCAAAGGCAGACTGTGAGACAGCTTTATAGTACAAGGATTTCTCCTCAGACTCTGACAAAGGATTTAATATCCTTGCTTCCAAGACAAGTCCCTAAAGGATTTAATATTCTTGGTTTACACAAAACAAAGGTAAGCCCCTTTAGGATTTAATACCCTTTGAACTGAGTGAAGCAAAGCAAGTCCACTTGTAATTCCAATTCTAACTTGTGCCAATTCAGAGCGCTGAAACTTGGGAAAGAAAGGAAGAGTGCAAATTCACTAATTTTACTGGTGCTTTCTAGCTTCTTTTATACATAAATGAGAAACAAAATTAGGTAAGAGTCTGTGATGTCATGTCTATGTTTTATGATTACTGATGCTATTTTATGATGTCATGTTTTGTTTTATGATGTCATGTCTTGTTTTTGGATGATAAATCCTTGTTTTATGATGTCATGTCTTGTTTCTAGATGACTGATCATTGTTTTATGATGTCATGTCTTGTTTCTAGATGACTGATCATTGTTTTATGATGTCATGTGTTTCATAATGTCACAAAATGTGACAAAATGTTACAAAAATGTTACAAATGTCACGAAATGTCACATGATGTCACATGGTATCACATGGTATCACATGATGTCACATGATGTCACATGATATCACATGCTTCATTATTGTAGGACCTTTTATTGATATTTTACTTACTGATGTTATCCTTAGGACTTGTATAACAATCCTTCATAGTTGTAGACTTTGATAGTTACTTTAGATTGCAAGTAGTTCATTTGACCATTATGGATTTTGTATGGTTAGAGTCTGAACTTTTTGTAGTGTTGTTTAACAGTATGATAAATAGATCAATTCAGATCATAGTTATCTGCTGCTTTAACATTTATTACTATGCAATTTCCAGTTTAATCAACAAGTGTAGTCAACACTTTTGACCCTTACAATATCAATTTGTAGATTAATTCATGGTTGGGTTATTGATCTTGTTGATTCAATTGAAGAATAATATTATGAAAAATTGAATAATCCATAGGTATTCAACTTTCAGTCCTATCATCGGTTGTATGCCAATCAAGAATGAAATTTGAGGACAAAACTAACTTGAACTCTGTAAATAGTTACTAATACCCATTGATCCTTTCTGACCTATCCCACACAGAAAATTTAATTTAGAACATAATGGAATAAAAATTGAAGCCCAACCAAATTTCATTTCAGATAATCCCTTTATTCTCTGTGAACAGCTTGTTAAGGGAATGAAATCATCCTTCTCACCAGCTTGTACAGTGCTAGAAACCAGTGGACTCGGATAAAGATGCAAAATTTTGCGTACGACAGCGTCTAGTGGGGCAGTCAGTTGTCTATTATTGGGTTGTCGGTGGATACATCAGATAGCTCTTGACGCAATTTTGTTTGGTCCTGCATATTATGAGTGAGAGCATATAATGCCCATGCCATCACGATTCTATCTCAAGATTAAGACCATCATTGCAGAATATCTGAGGATCGGAAAAGTACCCTCTTGTTTCGTAGTTAACAATGCAGAAAGTGGTGAACTCTGTAAGTATATTGAGTGATTACATCGGTCTAGATTGAGTTCATACACACGAGCCAGCATATCTTCATTCTTCATCCATTATGCTTCTGGCAGGTCTGGCATGACATTGGCTTGAGACAACAGCAAAAGAATATCTCTACAGCCTGACAATTTATTACATTCATCATCTTCATGGGAAGCTTTACTTTGCTTCAGAAGATCAGATCTGATACGACACATTATAGCAGAAGCTTCTCTCATCTCTGTCCATCTAGTGTCGGCTGCAATCCAATGCAAAGTAGATGGTAAAAAAGTTTAGAGAGGAGTACCGGTGCGAACTAAGAAATGCAGCGGAAATACATCACTTTGAGTAGTGGGATAATAGTTGGTTGGCATCCTGCCTTGGATATCGTTGAAAACAACTTTAGAAGGGTACTTTTTTTGGGGCCGCTGGTCGGTGCATTGAAATTATGATTAAATCCTGGGATGGTAATGTTAATAAAAGCAATATGATCGCACACAGGATGAAATAATATTACCTGCAAGCCTGGTGATGTCAAGAGTTGTTCAACTCATCCATGAAAGGCACCCAATGGGACTTACATCATCATCCTTGGTGATTCCCACGCTCTAGATGTCACATAGCTATCAAGGTTTCACAACCATTAATTATATACATTCAATTGAGTGGAATATTCACCTTGAGTGCCTTTTCTACAAAAACTTCAATTAGTTCCCATATTCATTGTAATGGGTGTGGTCTCAATGCTGCATCACAAATGAAAAATATACAACTGGCGAAAATGAAAGACACAAGAAAGGATAACAGATTATAAGAGAACGCCATAGCTAAGTCCCACACAAGAAAAAGACAGAGAGACAGAGATAGAGAATGAACAGCAAAAATAATAAAGAACAGAGATAAAAGGGCGAAAAACTTTGAAAACAAAAGAATTCAAGGGGAACAAGGTAGGTACTTGGCTGGACAAAAGCAGGCAGGCAAACTTTAGCTCATCCAGGGGTGGTGGCCAATTTGCCAAGACACAAATAAGACAATGGAAGCAACAGAGATAAGGCCTTACCCAAGTTGACTGAACAGGAAAAGTTCTCAAGTTTTGGTCTGTTTGTCATAGTCTTCCAAGCAGCGAGCTCTCTGGCACCAACACCTTGCTACTTTGTTGGTGTATGAGAAAATGGGGGTATCATCCAAGAGACAAGACCGACCTCAACATCAAAATTAACAAAATAGGCAGTCCGGATAGCAATGCTGTCCGACAAAAAACCAGTGCCCATATCCTCTGATCTAATAGCCAAAGATGAATGCTTCAGCCTCAAAAATTATGTTACTAACTGAATGAGAAGTCGCACAATAAAACACGAAGCTCGATGGAGCAAACAGGCAGGCATGTCACTTGCAGATGCTCTGAAAAAGCCTCCGTTTGACCCGAGCTGGTTTGGTGTAAATCATTGCATAATTTATCATCCGAAAAGAAAGGAAAAGACAAACAATAGTTACAATACCCTCCTTTTACTTTTTTTTGAGCACCTTTGCGTGATGCGTGATCGATTCTGAAAGCCCATATAGGTTAATAGTAAGCAAATTGGGATAGTGACCTACATTGTGACATAGGCGGTCAATAAAATAGTGTAAAAAAGAAATTTGTGTGGGAGAGTATTGGGACTAGTCAAGAATGGGAACAAGGTTACGAGTCTTACGTAAGTAAGTCTCGTTCTTATAAGGGACCTATCTTTTGACAGTTTCAAGGGCATTTTTATGGTAATTTTCACGGGGTGGGAATGTTGTCATTGCAACAGCTGCCATTCTTAGTTAGTTTTGATAGATAATGCTAACCATTTTAATGCATGGGAAAATTTCTGATTTCAAACCACCACCTTCTTTTGAAGGCCGGATCTTACTTGTAAATTTGCTGGCAAGCAACTCCTGCTCATGCGAGGCAGGTGTTGTGTCCAGCCCTCTTGCAGGTGGCTTGGGTACACAGTACTATACTATAACATAATAATTTACTATACTACAAAGACAATGATAATATGGGGTTGCACACTCCTCAGTATGAGTTCTAAATACTGAGAACTCCGAATGTGTGACATTCAGTCACATGTGATGTCACGGCGTGACACGGCCAATTTCTTGAGACATTGCATTTGTGGTCTCCACACCTCTGAGATACAAGAAAAATTATGTTGTATTTAACAATAATAAGAAGTAATTATACATGCCTAAGATATTCCTTGCAGGGAAACATTATATTTGACCCAAAAATGCAAAATGAATCTTAATTGCCTGCTAAATATGGGGCTCCAAAGAGATTGGACATTATCCCTTCAACCACAACACCTATGAGCATGATTTGCAGGAGGATTTTTCTTAACATTTAAATTCCAATTGATCCACAAGTCCAAAATTTTGATTAGTGCCTCCTATGTCAAGATAGACCCTCAAAATGTGCACTTTAACATGGTTAGAGGCCAGGTAATTAAAATTTTGAACTTGTAGAATGGAAGCCATATACAAGTAGATTTTGAAAATCTAATCCTAAATCCCATCTGTTGTGAATAAAATAGCCCATGGAAATATACATCTAAACATTCTCTACATTTTACAATTATATTTGTCCAAAATGGTGAAGGAATGAGTGATCTATGGGCCCACCATGGTAGATCAATAATCAATGTGCAGGGAGTAATAGCATGCTTCATATTGAATGTCTTCCTCATATGTTATCCATCTGATTTCCAAAACAGCTACTTCAAAAATTTCAAAACAAACAAATGACAACAACTGATTGCCAGAAAGAAGTTGTTCAATCTTGTTTATGTCTGCTTTCTAAACACTTTTTCATTGTGGATACAAACAAAAGACAACAACATTTTGCCAGGAATCAGTTGTTGGTCATTGTTTTCATGATAAGAATTTGAATGTAATACCACAAAAAAAAAAAACAGAATCACTGATGTAAAGTCTCTAGGCTGTATCCATCAAATTCTCATCTTTTTAACATTGGTGAAAACCATCCATGCCCCTTGTGCATTACCCCTAGTTGGAGGTCCATGTATCCATTTCCATCCAGAGGGAAATAAAGTGTTTTCAAAACATTGCATACTGTAGATTTTAAGGTAATTTCTGAGTTGAGTTGATTGGAAGGTTGGTTTCATAGTTTTGAGGCGATTTCAGCTGAGACACTGGTTAGAAACTCCAACTCCCATTGTATGTGCACTAGGATGTATCCACATGAAGGTTAAAGTTTTACTGGGCTGGAATTCAACAATGTTTGTATGTACTCCTAATTCTTGTTGTTCTTGGAGAATGTGGTCCAGTTTAATATGGTTGTAAATAATGAGATGGAGGCCAATATCCATCACAAACCCATGAGTGAATGAGGGTTGGAAATCTGTTTGTGAAAAGCATAGGATCCTACTAAACAACTTTCCAGTGAAATATGTTTGAGGTATGTTTGTGCAGGGATTATAATAACTTACATATCTGCAAAATCCTGAACTGCTTATTTTCTACCTTTTTCATTTACACAATGATTCCATCATGCTGTTCTCCTTCACTCATTTAGCATTTAAAATGCTGAAATGAGTTTTATAACCTTTTATATTTGTTACAAATATTCACCTTGTACTCCTAACAGTCTCATAAACTAATATTTAAACAGAATCCAGTCCTTTGGCTTTGCAATTACTGAGATTTTGTCTCCTAACTAATAGTAATACGGTATTCTATCAGCATCCATACCTCGGATATACTGTATCAGGGCTGATAGATTTTACCGTACAATAAGAAAATGACTGATAATAATCAGTGTAGCTCCATTTTTTACTTTGGGATGCCTCCTGTGTAGTGTTATTGAACACTTGAAGAGGTTAGTATCCTGTTAAGCTGCTAACACAGAAGATCTAACCTATAATAATCATTATCATTGAATGCGCATTTAATTCAGTTCGTACCCTGTTATTTGGCGGATTTGGTGACAGACAGTGTATGCTATTGACTACATAGTAATTCTGATTTTTTTTTTTAATCCTATTTTATTCTCCAATGTGGCGAACCATATGCTAGAGAGTGTGTACACGATTATAAACTACTTATGGGTTTAAAGGTAACTATTAAAGAACTGTGACAACTGCATGAAAATCCCACAAGTGGGTTTCAATGCGAAAGTGGTACTAAGGAATAAGTGCCGAAATGTCGTCAATGTCATTAGAATAAATAAGATAAATAAAGTAGGTGACGTGGTGGCGGATAAGGTTAGGGAATGATGGGTCCATTGGAATGCGGGTAGGGACGAGCAATGAGGCACAAAGCATGCAACTGCTGTCTTTATGATGGATGTCAAAGTAGATAGTTACGTCAGGATTTGAGCGAATCTCTGCGTTGACCTGATGTACTGGAAAAGAGGTTTCAGTGCTGTCGGAGTATTGAGCAACTTGGAGACGTTGCGAGCTGTGGGCCCTAGTTTGGCCAGTAACACTGAGCGTGGTTGGGCATGCGCAGGGCATTGTAATAGAAAGTGTAGGACCATTTTGTTGTGCTGAAGACATATGGGACACAGAGGGGAGTTAACTTTCCCAATCCGATGTAAATGTTTAGCGAGTGGGGCGTGCGTAGTTCTGAGCTGAGTGAGGATGGATGTGTGTTTGTGAGAAAGGGTACGTGTAAGCGACAGGAATTTGGATGTGGGCAGGATGTGTTTGGAGTAGTCATATCTCGGTGATGCTAGCCATTCCTTCTGAGCCAGCACTTTCAATTTCACATGAAAAGATTGCCGTAGGGCCGCTTTGCTGTATGGGAGTTGCTTTTGTAACAATTTGGGTAGGTCGGCTGGTTGAATGTTTGCGTCCGTAATCGCTCTCTTTGCTTCCTCATCTGCCCTTTCATTCCCCTCTATGCCCTTGTGACCTGGCGTCCATCTGAACGTGAGTCAAATGCCTCTGTGTTGTTTGCAGATGGCGTTGATTGCTAAGTGTAATTCGTCAATGAGGTAGTGACCAGGTGCCGGTTTAGTCAGTTTGATGGCTTTAATAATGGCCTGGTTGTTGAGCCCGATGGTTGCGGTCCTGATGTTCCATTCCTTTAGTAACAGCCTCGTTCCTATAATCGCTCCTACGCCTTCTCCCTCGTATACTGTGTGATGTTCCTTGGTACCTAGCAGATAATTGACCGCTTTCTTTTTGTTCCTCCCTTGAAATAAGACTGCTCCAGCTCCTATTTTGCCACTCATCCCTGATCCATCCGAGTACACTCTTCTGTCTGCCTCGTCCACTCTCTCCTCTTCTATTGCTTCCTGCTTCGTATCTGCGATCCTAGTTGTAAAGTTTGGTGACCATTTGTTGTTTTGACGGACGGTATTGATGTTTTCGATAAGTGACGGTTTGATATTATAAGTATGAAAAAGTATATGTAGTGGCGCCGGGTGTCGTTTGACTAGGCGTTGAGCTGTATTCTTGACTGGTTTATATAATGCGTGGTTAGGGGGAAGTGTGGCCATGCGTAGAGTGGCTCAATATAAAAATTTGTCTACTAAAAGATGAAAAGGAAGGAGATTAGCCATCACATCTAACATATCAGAGGGTGAAGTTCACATAGCGCCCGTAATCATGATAGCTGCCTGTCTTTGAATTCTGGCGAGTTTGGTGATGTTGGCTGTGTTGTTGCCTTTGCCCTCCGCACTCGTGGCGACTTTACGTTGTGGGGTAAGGAAGATGTTGGCTGCATATAGCATCCTAGGAACTGCGATGGCAAGGTATAGTCGGCATAATATTGTAGCTGATATTCCATGGGATTTGTAGATTAGTTGGCAGAATTGGATGAGCCAATCTTGGCCTTTGGCGAGTGCAGCTGCCCCTTGTGCTTTCCAAGAGAGTTTGTTATTGACCAATACTCCTAGGAATCTTGCTGTTTCTGCTGATTTAATATGGTGTTGACCGAGAATGAAGTCGCTTCTAGGTATGGGTGAGCGTTTGTTGCAGATAAAAGTGTGTGGGATTGAGCATTTTGTCAGGTCAAGGAGTTGGAATTTATCGATGCCAAATTCGCAATTGTGAAGTCTGGCCCATTCTAGAATGCCTTGTGAGCGATTCATGATTTGTCGTAGTTTCTGGTGTGTTTTGGTAAAGTCTTTTCCTGTGACTATGACTGCCACGTCGTCGACATATAAAAGGATCGTTTCACCTGTTTTGGGGTTAGGAATGTTAAGAATGTCAGCGTTATAGATGAGGTAACAGATTCCTGAGAAAGGATCGCCTTGATTGAGGCCATTGTTAACCGCAAACAGGGCTGTCCTGTGGTTGTCAAATATGATGGAGGTCTGGCGGTTCAAAAGTCTGCGTTTCATCCAAAAGGTGTATTCTTTTGGTATACCTTTCATACGCATATTGTGGGTGAGTCTATTGATGTTGACGCTTGGGAAAGCTCCTTTGACATCCAAGAAGAGCGCTGAGGCCATAAGCCCTTTGCGCCAGGCGTCTTTAACAGTCTTTGTGAGGAGGTGAAGAGAGTCGGTTGTTGTCCGCCCTGGGTGCGCGCCGAAGTGGTTGCGAGGTAGAATATCTAATTTTTCGCACATTGTTACGATATCTTCTGTATGGCAGGCGTTAAGCAGCCTGGCCATCCTGTCAGAGAGGACGATGGGACGCCATGCTGAAGGCACAGTATAGTCAGTTTTGCCTGGTTTTTTCATGACCAGTGTGTCCGTAACGGCCCAATCATTTGGGTAATACCTAAGTGTATGAGTGGCTCAAAACAGGGGACCAAGGTATGGGACTAGTACTTCTCTAGCGTTAATGAACACGCTATTTGGTGTCGTGTCTTTCCTCGTAGCTTTAAATGGTTTCAGCTTCTTGATGGCGCGATGTATCTGTTTGTCCGTGATATTGACAAAAGACCATTTAGGTGGAGGGTATGTGATATCACATGGAATAGGAGGTGTTAGTGGGTTGGGTTTTGGGAAGAACGTTTCATAAAGCAGTTTACCCTTGCTATCATTGTCAATAGCTTCACACGTGACTCTCTTTGTCATGGGATTGATTACTTGTAGAGTAGGTACTCTAGATTTGCCTGCGTTGGTGGCTGGCCCAGTGACCAGTCTGCTAGCCTTCCAAATGCTCGATTCATCTATGCCTTCTAGCCACTCTGCCCAGTGATCGATTTTAGCCTTCCTGATTTCTTCAGCATAGTCGTTACGTTGCCTCCAATATTCCTCATGTACTGGATGTTGTCGGTTCAGTCGATGCTGTTTGGATTTGGCTCCTAGACGTCTTGTAGTCTTCTTAGCTGTTTCAAGATCTTTGTTCCACCAACGTTTGGAGTATGGGCTGGGGTGTGATAGCTTGACATTTTCTTCTATGGCATGTTGGACTGCATCGTTCAATCTTTTGAGCGATTCATCGAAGGCCTGTTTAGAGGGAATTTCGGCTGGCAGAGGGAAATTATTAAGTTGAACCTGTAAGGATTCGGTTAGTTCTTTCCAGTCTACTTCTCTGAAATTGCATCTGGGCTCCCAAGCGTCTTTGAGCATCTGGATATCCATCTCCGTCACAATAGGGAAATGGTCGGTTTTAACGGGCCGGTTAGCATCGTCGGTATTGCATTTGATGATACCGTCAAGCATGTCTTCCAAACAGAATACATTGTTGACCCTTGTGAGATTGCCTGAGCCGTGAGCTTTTAGAGTTGGGATGAGTGGCGGTAAAGCCATTTTCATGCGATGCCGTCCCAGCATGTTGAGAAGCAGTTGGGCCAAGTCGAGGTTGTGTCTTGTGAAGAGGTGCTCGTTACATGGTTCGTCCCAGATAGGGTGGTGACAATTGAAGTCCCCTATCCAGAGCGTCGCCAGAGGTAGATTGAGACAATGTTGATGACCTGCGTCTCTCATATAATTAGATAGATGTGATAGTGAATTGTTGTGCTTGACGTCGTTATAAATATTAAAGACACGAAGCATACCAAAATAGCCGCTGATTTCTATGGCCGTGATGTCTGGGGTATCAATTGGTATTTGTTTCCACGAGTCGTTCGCGAGCTCTGTGCTGACTAGTATTAGAGAGCGAGTGCTGTCAGGGTGCTTTTTGTGTGTTGTCGGGTATACTACCGACCAGTGAGGGTTGGCTCTAGACATTCCGTTGAAGTTGATATAAGGTTCCTGAATAAGGCATAAGTTGTGTGAGTTTTTTCTAAGCATGTGTAAAAGGTCTAGTTGACTAATGAGCAATTTATTAATGTTCTGCTGCCGGATTCTGAAAGGACGTTGTTCAAATTCCATTGATGGCATCCATGACGTAGGATAGCTGCGACGATTCTGGGATAGGACCGATGTCTTGATTGTCTGGGTCCATATCCGCCCATGACATAGTTGTGAGGCCGGTAGGTGGCGGGGGGGCAGGCTGCCCATTTCTGGCTTCCTTATTGCGTTGCATTTGGGAGAAGATGCCTGGCAGTGTGTGTTGTACTGGCTTTGATGGCCATCTGGGATTTGCTGCATCTTTTTTGGTGCCTAGCGGTTCTATATTAGGGTTTTGCCGGCCCCGCCGACGATTTATGGGTTGCCAGTCGTTGGACAAGGTGGTCTGTGATGTGGGGATGGTGTCTGCTGGACGACGCAGAGGTAGGCTGCTATAAGGGTTGTTGTGAGTTGTATTGTGGTTAGGGTGTGTGTGACGTGGCTGGTCAAGCTCTAACGCCGGGGTTTCTTGTTCGATGAGTAAGCGCCAAGTTTTTGGTTCGTGTGTGGGGAAGAATCTGTATCTAGTTTCGGGTATACATGAGTGTAACTTTTCGGTTTCTTTAATGAAAAAAGGGCAGTTCCTGTCGGCTGTGCTGTGACCCTTTGCTAATGCGCTTGGGCAGTTAGCACATGTAAATCTTGCTGTGTCGTTGAGAAGACAGGTGGTGGTCCTATGTTGACCGCTACATCTGCCGCAGGTATCTGTGGTAGCTTTACACTCCGGTGTGAGGTGACCAAGTTTTTGACATTTCAGGCAGCGTTTTGGTTCCGGGAGAAGCTTCCGTGCCATGACATGCTTACCTTCCATGAAAAGTCCGTGTTCGATGGCGTGATTGGCTGCAAGTTTGTTGTTGAATCCTATGATGACGTGGGCGACTTGTTGAGTCTCACTGCGCAATTGTATAGGCTTGATATATTTGGAAGAGGCGATGGACCTGGGGGTCAGGCCACTGTCGTCTTCGATTTTTGTGTGAGTGAAGGCTAGACCTGGCTCGAAGGTGGTAGGGACAAATTCCACTATGGTGTAGAAAAGCCGGCTTTTAATGTTAGAAGTCCCGTCGTAGTGTGATTCAAATTGAACTTGGATTGCGGGTTGTCTTATCCAGTCCACTGCTTCTTTTGTTGACAATTGGTATAGAGTATCGCTGTTTCTTGTTCTTTTCGCACCAATAAATTTGATGTCAGTAGGTTTGTCTATGAGGTCGTCCTCCATTAATTCGAGAGCCGTGTTGGCTGGCGACTAGTTCTTTCTCAGTTAATTTGTCCAAAGCTGGGTCTGTGAACCTAGAGTCTTTTTGCATCAATACTTGTCGGTCGTTAGACTGACCACGTGTGACGACGGCAAGGTGTATTTCAGGGATCTGTTGAGATTGCGCAATTTCCGCATATGACCACACTGTTGCTGATGGTGTAACTGTAGTGACTGTAGTTTTTTCGCTAAGCTCTAGTG
>MU130617.1:409295-431567 GCA_015039465.1 Phlegmacium glaucopus
AACGCTCTGATGATATCAGTTGGGGTTTTAGCAAGTTTTGCCCCATGGGCGAACTGCAAGAGGGCAAATGAAAGATCTATGAGGTTGGTAGGCTCACCAGGAACAAGATATTCTCGTGTACGCAATAACATTAGAGCTTGGTCTTTATTACAGATGTCCATAATGAAGCTTTCGGCATCTTTGAGCTCTCTTCTTGTTTTTTTGGCTGTAGCTGCGGTGCTTTTCTGCCTCGTCTGAGGTTGTGTATTATTGGTGTACAACATAGTGTAATTTCGGGAGTAGTATAGCAGAAGTGCTACCTCTGATTATTTAAAGGTCCTACTCACATTTTTGTATCATACGACAACACATATCATATTCATCTCTCCCACCTCTCCTACATCTATCTAGTATCATTATCATATCTCATGTCAAAACGACCAACACGTCACTGCAAAGATAAAGTGCGATCTGTATCTCCTACTGGCTCTGAAAGTGATAGTCTGGAATGGTAGAACAACCAATTATTTCTGTGTCTCATTTCTGATATTTGTAACATAGTATTGATGTACCACCACAGAGTTCTGCAACAAACACAGAAACACAGTATGGATCTATATGTCTTGTTTTCCTTAATAATCATAAATTATGTCAATTCAGGCCAGTCCCAGCAAGCAAGACAAAACGGTAAATATTCTGTGCTTAAAATGACTGGAAAATAAAAATATAATCTGATTAACCCCTCCAGACCACAAACATAAGTATATTCAAGTAGTTTATTGCCAATTCTGATTGCCTTCTAATTTTTTAGGATGAATTACCATGGAAAACCTACCAGTTGTATCAATGATCCCCTGGTCAAAGTAGAGGGGATAACAACACAGAGCATATCAGGAGTGTGAGTATTAGATAACTCCGATTATATCCTTCCCTTTCTAAAAAAAAACTGACTGTATAACCTCATCATTCAGCCTAAAAAAATGAATTGTTCCGGATAACAGTGAGGACCCACCGCTCAATCCCATTGATATACCAGTACAGAAGAAACTTTGTGTTCATAAGCAAAAATTAGATCAAAAGGAGGTAAGGTAAGCAATCAATGTTAATTTAATTTATATTTATATTTTTTGGTTTTAAATGAGTGTCAGGACACCATCTCCAGGTATACAAAGTTCTACCAAGGTTTATCCTCCATCACTTGGGTACGTTGACACAAAACAAACAACAACAAAAAAGTCTCACTTCCATATCATAGATCACCTCACAAGGGAAAGGCAAAAGTTGAGTTCAACGCTCACAGTGATACAAAATCTCAGCACGAGGATGAGATATCAGATGATTGGGATGAGAATGAGATGCAACTTGCCATGAGCAAGTCACGGTAAGTCATATTATTTTTGTCATTTATAATACAATTACTGATCATACTGCTTTATTCAGCAAGATCAATAATAAATTACTGGAAGGATCAAGTGGTAATATTGTGGATGATGATGATAATGACGACCCATTTATTGATGTTATCTCCAAAAATGTTATGCCTATTCCACCATCAAAACCCAAGAAAGTTTATCTCGAAGATTTTGAAAATTTTACTGTCAAGTAATTATTCAATTTTATCGCATTTAACTGTTATATTAACACAATTTTATAGAGCCTTGCCTGAGAAGGATGAATCCTTCTTTTTAAATGTTCAAGATCGATGTTTGTGTTGTCAATACAAGGACCTTCCGTGTCTATGGTAAATATACCACAGTTCTACATATTTTAATATATAAATCTACCTTTAGGGTTGGTTATATCCATTCTTGGAGTACGACATCCTCCGATGTCCCTCATGTTCCATATTCACATTAGCCAAAAATCATTCCTACGATGGACATTGGGTAACTATCTAATATATTACTTTTATTCCAAATATAATAAAATATGTTTCATATAGCAACAACAGTTCAATAATGGCTATGATTTCCATGGTTAAACAAGGCCGTTTTTTTAATCCCTGTCGCGGCTTCCCCAATGGATATTACTGTTCGGGATGGCTATCGAGGGCGTCGTGAAGCCTTCATCAGAAAGCGGCCTGCAGTTGCTATCATCACTGGATATTGCAATGATTCCAATCTCATTGTTGGTTTGAAAGGACACAAATCAATTGGTGTCTTATTCCATGGTCAAGAGTGGGAACGATATTGCTGCTTTATCTCAATGATATTTGATGAACAAAATTTGAATGCGCAGATTTATAGATCCGTCTTAACATTTTCAACTTTGCCAAACAGTATTTCTGCCCCTCCAAATTTTCCAAACGCCAGCCTTAGCCCTCTTTCCAGCCGCCATGCAAAAACCAATGATACGCCTGTTGAACATGCTCGTGGGGCCTTATATTTCACTGATATTGGTACAATCTTTATTTAAATATTCATGTGTCGATAATGAATTATTGATTATCATTTTTATTCAGTGCCAGTTTTTGATGCACAAGAAATCAATCTGAACCAGGAAACCGATTTTGACAACCTTCAAAACATTTTTCCTACCTTCAATGGAGAGATACCCATTGGTTCATGTGTTGCAGTTGGACATAGTGTTTCTTCATATCTTGGAAAGAAAACTGATGTTACAAATGTCCATCTTGCAACCAACATTCTCTTTGTTATTGTTTTTGGCACACCAGATTGATAACTTTTTTTTTGTTGCTACATTTCCTCCCAGTGTATTTTTAATGTTTGATTGCATCAATATCTTGTTATGCTCGCACATCCCTTTTGTTCGTAATAGCTATCCCTTTTCCTTGTTTGCAGTCTCACTATGTTCCTGATAAATGTTGTAAATTTGACATACAAATATAACTGTTAGTTATCACCAGAATCATATTCCCAGTTAAAAAATAAAATTCTAACTTAGTACCAACAATGGAATTAGCCAATAATTTAGAAACATAAATAATTGATATTGCAGAACCATGTATAATTTATTTATATATTGTTTTATTGAGAAAATATTCATACGTGTAACAACATCTTTACTTTGGTGTGGCTAGAGCACCTCCATAAGACCCAATGAAGAAACTCCTTTAAACTCAAAAACCTGTCTTTTAGCTTCTAAAACAAACAACAATGACTGGTCTTCAATTTTATGAACCTTCACAGAGATGTTTTTGGATAAATTGATAAGCACAAGTATGGGTAGTAAATTAATAAACGAACATTATAAGCTATCTCAAAAAACTTTCCAAAACAAATATATGACAACAACACATTGCTGGAAATGAGTTATTGATCATGGTTTGCCTTCTGGCTCCAATCATAACAGTTAGTCACACATAAACAAACCAGAAAAAGTCAATAACCTCAATATAAACAGGCTCTGAATCATCACCTTATACTAATTGTTACTATGACCAATAAATTATGTAAACAGTAAGAAAAAATATACCTCTCCATTCCTATTTTCATTTTTCAATTCTTTATTAATTTATCTCTAGTTTTTCACTTCCTCACTCTCTCTATGTGACAATGACAAACAGTGAATCACTTGTATAATATAATGAGTAAAATATATTGCATTTTATAAAATAATTATTAATAATAAATATTCTATAGATAAATATTTTTTTTAACTAAAAATAATAAATATTCTATATAAAAACCCATAAGAGTCATATTGCCGTGCAAAGCAACGGCCCACATCTCTAGTGTGATTCAGTGAATGAACTCTTCTAAGTTCAAGTTGACGAGTCATAAAACACAAATAATTGATAAGGCAGGGGTAAATCGTGTGCATGAGACATTTTAAACACAAGCAATGAAGCATGTTCAACATGAGGAAGCACAGCTATGTTCTCATTAATTAGGGGATATTCCTGGCACCCTCAAACGCGTGTTTGAACGCAGACATCCCAAATTGGATCTAACAGCGTTCGTATTAAGCCTAGGCTAAAGCAGTAAAAAAGGGACGTTACAGCATTCTCGTTTAGGAGATCTTCAAAGTCATTTGTCCTGTGATATAAACTGTCAGTAAATTATGCACGAAACAGACAAACAGGAATATATATATAAAGCTTCCTTCGCTTGAATCCCTGCCCCCCAGCCCCCGCAGTGTAACAATGAATCCCTCTCACTTCTGGCTACCCTTCCAGGCCTTCCCCCTTCCTTCTCCTTCACCATTTGTTATCCATTTCAGCATGTAGACCCCTCGCAAGGCCCCCAACAGATGGGTCACCAATACTACCATCATCACCCAAACCACTACTACTACCCCCATCACCCAAACCACCCCCATCTCCCAAATCACTACCACTACCACCATCACCCAAACCACCCCCACAATCACTCGATCGTGGGCCCCACTCACAACCAACGCTATGGAGGTCACCGCATGACAGTGGCCTCAACCCCATACAACATGTCACATATATTGTCAAGAACGACCGCAAGCAGTCACTCCATGGGCACCTACCCAGTTTATGCTGGGATGGGTGCCCTGAACAACACAGGAGTTGGCGGGGCGACACCCCCGTCAGGAAACCCCCAAATGGGGTCAGTCAAACCGAAGCGGGCAAAACGCCATCATTCGGGTCCTCCCAAGGCCCAGAAACAGCAGAGAGGTAGGGAGGACCTCTCGGCGTACCTAGTCCCTGTTGTGGAAAGTATGTTGGTTTTGCAATCCATCCATTTTTTTCTTCACATTCACAACCATTTGTAGCAGTCACAACAGCAGGTGGGTCGGCTGTCCCCACCGTAATTCCCGCACCAGCACCAGCGCCAACATCTGCCGTGCTAGTACAACCTGCCACGTCGACATCGGGTGCATCGACACCGGCTGCACCCACAGCATCTCCTGCAACGGCTGGGCACATGCGCCGACGAGGGCATGGAGGCAACATCAAGACAAAAGCACAAAAATGTACGTGTAATTTACAATCTTTCTGGATTTCTGAACATCGTCGCTAAAACCCTTCTGCAGCGAAGGTCTACGACGACAACTCGGATGTTCACCGAGTATCCTCTGGATCCGAGTCCGATTAGCAGTATCGAAGGGGGTGATCATACAATGCATCGTCTGCAATGGTCAATTGGTATTAGCATTGGTGATCATTATCCTCTGACCATTACGCGCTTGTCATCTTCTATGTTGTTGAATTATTGAATTATTGAATTATTGAATTATACCGTTCCGAAACGCAAAGACCGAATGAGATAGAAACGATTATTGATGGAGAGAATCATGGTGAGGAACTTTGGCTTATGAATTGTGTACATGTGTGATGGTCACTTGGGTAATATATTTTTAAACGCAACTTAGCAGTCCTTCCACTGCTCTACGATCTCCAATATGCTGTACTGCCTCACCGCAGAGTTCTTCTGCGGTGGTAGCTGAAGATCGATTTTCACTCCAGCAGGTTTTGATGTACTTTTCTGCGTCGGGTTGTATAAAAACAACACAATTTTCAAGACAAAGCACTGGGTCCCATGTAACAAAGGTAGGTCTTTTCGGGACGTCATGTGGTAGAAGCAACGGCCTCTATAGATGTCTTCTCAACAAGCTCGCATAGAATGTACGTCGCAATGTTTAAACCAAAGATTGAAGGGAAAGGACCAAGATCTGGTATGATTCTGACACAGAAATCGTCAAATCTTTCCCAGAACCTCCTCTTCATATGCACCATCCAGGAACAGTTCTAGTATTGCAATTGCATCTTGCTGTCTCCTGCCATGTTACTCGCATTTCCAAACCACTTTTACAAAACCTGTGTTAAAAAAAAAAGAATATGCAACACAAGAAGAACAAAAAGGCACAAAGGAAAAGTAAATCAACTAAGCAAAACCGAGCCAGGCTCGCTTTTAACAATGACCACTTGTCGGACAAAAAGCAGCATGGTCTGCGCTATTTTCCGTCCAATACACTTGATTCTTCTCCTGAATCGAGCAGACTGTTGTAATGACAAGTGAGTCGGATGTTGAGAATAAGCAACAGAATGACAATTCTTTGTTACCTATATTGTTTCATCAATGAACACTCTCCGCCTTTGACCAGATCGATACTGTATGAATAAAAATAACCATCAGAGGAAATCACCATAACATGAGGCATCGTCCTGACGGATCGCATTAGCCACTGGAAACATAACTTGGAATGTAGAAAAAGAATTGCCCTGACAAAGCGACGATACTCCTTTACCGCTGGTTGGCCGTAAGAAAGTAAAATCTCTGGAGGGTTCCCACATCTCCGTGAGCGAGTTTGGGAGGTACCCGAGTGTGTGAGGCTTTTAGTTAGCTGTAGCGATCTGCGATTGAAACCCCGACTTTGAGAAAGAGAGATAATGCAGTGAGAACCGGTGAATCTACAAAAACAAAGATATGACAAACAAGATACTCTTGCTCTTTTTCTTTTCGATGAACGATTCATAGTCCACTTCCAAGCTAGCAGGTGGAGACGCCCCTTCCGCTGACTCCGGCGGGCTTGCTGACGACCTGATTCAAATTTGATGTTTCACTATTGTTCTTCGATGCTGCTTGCTGGCCCAGTTTGAATATATGGACAGTGTCATGCACAGAGCTCGCAGCCAACGAGAAGACTAGATTAAAGTTCATTGAATGATTCTATTGTTCTTTGGTGCTGCTTGCTGGCCCAGTCTGAATATATGGACAGTGTCATGCACGGAGCTCACAGCCAACGACAAGACTAGATTAAAGTCCATTAAATAAATTCTCGCCTCTCTGGTGCCTCGCGTGAACTGATACAGTTTCTCTGCACCAGGAATACTCCACACACGTATCACAGTGCCTTTATCAGATGAGGTGGCAAGGAGTGAACTGGTAGAGTTGATAGAGAGGAAAGAAAGCGGCGATTTATGTACTTGTATAATGTTGGCGACCGTCAAAGTACGGGTGGAGAAAAGGAGGACGTCGCCAGGCTGATGTGGACGATGAAGCCACGGCTGTACTTGGAGAGCCGTTGGCGGCAGTTGCGAGGGACATGGGTGATGGAACTGGTGAAGGATAGGCTAGATAGGAGCTGTCTGTGGAAGTAGAAAGGGCGCATATCGCTAAGCAGGGATTTTGCCAAGTCAGTGGACAATGTATGGAAAGAAAAGGATAGGTTTTGACGGACCTTCTGGATTTGGCGTGGTCTCAATAACATGAAGTAATCTCATATTAGAGATATCATAGACATGTATCTCCATCTCTAGCACGATAACAAGTGACTTTCAATTCAATTTGACGGCCAATATGGACGAAGGGAATAGCAACTCGCAGATCATGGATTGTCGCTTCATTCACAAGTTTTATTGATTGTGAACAGCAGGGTTTTGATTCTATTCACGCGCAAAGAACAAATTTAGGACCCGAGATCGACAAAAAACAGAGGACTCACGCCAAAAATGGAAATTGATAGCCGATCTGTAGGGTCGTAGTTAGTTCCACGATAGAAAAGGTAAATATGCGAGAAAGAAAAGACTCCGTCCTTTCTGGTGATCAAGCTAAGGTGTTTTGTTTCGAGTTTCTGACTTACTAGCACAAGCTCTTTTCGGTAACGGACTTTCGTTACTCCGAATTTAGACTACTTGTGTTTGTAAATAGAAATATATGTAGAGCTCGGGTCTGAGCTCTTTGAGAATGATTAATGTGATAAGATTTCTGAATTGAGGGGGAATATTCAACTGCCTTATTACGGTACAAAAGTCCAGTATTTAAGTAAATAGGACAATGAGAGAAAATGTGTGTGGCATACACTAAATATAACATGCTTCGTTGGGCCGTCTGGTGGCCCTATCCCATTCTGGTAATATTTTATGGGTCCATTGTTCAACCGTAAGGGAATTACTTTCCTTACAGATCCAAGCTCGGGACCGCCAATAAACGTCAATATGTTCCAGACCCCAGGAACAGACACAGCAACATCCAGAATATTCACGCAATGCCCAGGTCTGAAAGAAACCGGTTGAACGACAATTGAGAGCGAAATTTGAGGATGATCTAATGGTGCGAACTAAGAAACGCAGCTGAAAATACATCGCTTTGAGTATTGGAATAATAGTTGGTTTCGCTCAAGTTTTGCTCCCACCTTGAATATCGTTGAAAACGATTTCATAAGGGCATTTTTCTCGGGGTCGCTGGTCAGTGCATTGAAATTATAATTGAATCCTGGGGATTTTAATGTTAATAAAAGCAATGTGATCGCGTATAGGATGAAATTATTTTACCTGCAAGCTCGATGATGTCAAGAGTTGTTCGACTCATCGCGCTCAATGGGACCTACACCATCGTACTTGGTGATTTCTGTGCTCCAGATGTCACATAGCTCTAAAGGTCTCACAACCATGAATTATATATGTTCGATTAAGTGGAATATTGACCTCGAGTGCCTTTTCTACGAAGACTTCGGTTAGTCTCCGTATTTGTTGTGGTACAAATGCTAGATTCAATCTAATCATAAGTCACCCAACACCAAAATAACGTAGCAGGACTGACCAAAAACTCTTCCGCTACTGCGATATTGGAAAATAAATCGAGGAAGACTCAAGAACCATCACAAATGCAAAAGACACAACTGGCGAATGACAGACACAAAAGAAAGGATAAAAATTTATGAGAGACAGCCGTAGCCAAGTCCCGTACAAGAAAAAGAGGGAGAGAGGGAGAGAGAGAGAGAGAGAGAGAACGAACAGTATTAGTAAAAGCAATAAAGAAGAGAGATAAAAATGCGAAAAACTTTGCGAAAGAAATGATTCAAGGGGAACAAGGTAGCTGCTTGGCTGCACAAAAGAAGGCAGGTGAGCTTTAGCTCATCCAGGGGTGGTGGGCGATTTGCCAAGACAAGAATAAAACGATGGAAACCACGAAGAAAAAAGCGTTACCCGAAATTGACTGAACAGCAATAGTTCTCAAGTTGGTCATAGTGTTCTGAACAGCGAGCTCTCCGGCACCAACAAACTGCTACCCCTGTTGGTGTATGAGAAAATAGGTGTATGAGAGACAAGACCGACCCTCAACACGATAATTAATAATCTTAAGAAAATAGGCAGTCCAGATAGCAATGCTGTCCGTCAAAAAACCGGTGCCCCACATCCTCCGATCTATTAGCCAAAGATGAATGCTTCAGCCTCAAGAATCATGTTACTATCTGAATGAGAAGTCGGACAATAAAACATGAAGCTCGATGGGGGTGAGCAAACAGGCAGGCATGTCAATTGCAGATGCCCTGAAAAAGCCTCCGTTTGACCCGAGCTGGTTTGGTGTAAATCATTGCATAATTTATTATCCGAAAAGAAGGGGAAAGACAAACGATACCCTCCTTTTACTTCTTTTCGAGTTCCTTTGCGTGATGCGTGATCGATTCTGAAAGTCCACATGAGTCAATAGTAAGCAAATTGGGATAGTGACCTACATTGTGACACAGGCGGCCGATGAAATAGTGAAAAAAAAATTTTGTGTGGGAGAGTATCAGGACTAGTCAAGAACGGCATCTTTTTCAGGGAACAAGGTGTGATTCGCTGGATGAACTCTTCTAAGTTCAAGTTGACGAGTCATGAAGTAGAAATAATTGATAAGGCAGAGGTAAACCGTGTGCTTGAGACATTTTAAACACAAGCAATGAAGCATGTTCACCGTGAGGAAGCACAGCTATGCTCTCATTAATTAGGGGATATCCCTGGCACCCTCAAACGCGCGTTTGAACGCCTGTCATCTATGACATCTTAAAATTGATCTAACAGCGTTCGTATTAAGCCTAGTCTAAAGCAGTAAGAAAGGGAGCTTACAGCATTCTCGTTTAGGAGATCTCGGGAATGAGTCATTTGTCCTGTGATACAACTGTCAGTAGATTGTGCACGAAACAGAAAATATATATAAAGCTTCCTTCGCTTGAATCCCTGCCCCCAGTTTAACAATGAATCCATCCTGGTTTCCATTCCCTCGTCCTTTCCCTCTCCCATCATCATATGCTGATCCTTTTCAGCACATCGACCCCTCGCAAGGCCCCCAACAGATGGGCCACCAACATTACCCCCACCATGCCCATCATTACCCCTACCACGCCCATCATTACCCCCACCCCCCCCATCACTACTACCACCACCATCAACCAGTCCACCCCCACGATCACTCATACGTGGGCCCGACTCGCAACCAGTACCATGGAGGTCGCCACATGACGGTGGCCTCACACCCATACAACACGTTACATATATTGTCAAGAACGACCGCAAGCGGTCACTCCATAGGCACCTACCCAGTTTACGCTGGGATGGGTGCCGCACACAATACAGGAGTTGGCGGGGCGACACCCCCGTCAGGAAACCCCCAAATGGGGTCAGTCAAACCGAAGCGGGTGAAACGAGTAAAACGCCGTCGTTCGGGTCCTCCCAAGACCCAGAAACAGCAGAGAGGTCAGGATGACCTCTCTGCATACCTCGTCCCTATTGTCGAAAGTATGTTGGTTTCGCAATCCATCCATCTTTTCTTTCACATTCACAACTATATGTAGCATTACCGACAACAGGTGGGTCAGCCATCCCCACCGTCATTCCCGCACCAGCGGCGCCAGCATCGATGTCTGCTGCGCCAGCACAACCTGTTGCGTCAACATCAACCGCATCGACGTCGGTTGTGCCCATCTCAACGCCTGCAACGACTGGGGTGCGCCGACAAGGACGAGGCACCATCAAAAAAGTGCGAAAACGTACGTGTAATTTGCAATCTTTTCTTGATCTCTGAACATCGTCGCTAAAAATCCTTCTGCAGCGAAGGTCTATGACTACGACTCAGACGTTCATCGAGTCTCGTCTGGATCGGAGACCGATTAGCAGTATCGAAGGGGGTGGTCACGTCTGCGATGGTCAATTGGTATTTTATTAGCATTGGTTATCGTTGTCCTCTTACCGTTGTTCGCTTGTCATCTTCCATGTCCTTGTGTCGTCGAATTAATGAATTATGCCTTTCTGAAACCCAAAGGACGAGTGAGATAGAGATGATTATCAATGGAGAGAATCATGGTGAGGAACTTTGGCTTATGAATTGTGTACATGTGTGATGGTCACTGGGCAATATATTTTTAAATGCAACATGAGCAGTCTCAACACTGCCGTCCTTCCGCTGCTCTGCGATCTCCAATACGCTGTACTGCCTCGCCCTAGAGTTCTGGCTGAAGATCCATTCTCACTCCAGCAGGCTTTTACGTGCTTTTCTGCGTCGGGTTGGTCAAAAACAACACGATTTTCAAGTCCGATCGAACAAAGGTAGGTCTTGTCGGGACGTCGTGTGGTAGAAGCAGAGAACGGCCTCTATAGATGTCTTCCCAGCGAGCTCGCATAGAACGTCGCAATGATTAAACCGAAGGTCGAACAGAAAGGACCAAGGAACTTGCAATATTCTGACACCGAAATCATCAAATGCACTGAGCGCTTTCACAGAACTCCTCTTCATATGCACCATCCAGGAACGGTTCCAGTATTGCAATTGCATCTTGCTGTCTCCTGCCATGTTACTCGCATTTCCAAACCACTTTTATAAAACCTGTGTTAAAAAAGAATACGTAACACAAGAAGAACAAAAGGCACAAAGGAAAAGTAAAAAAAAATCCAACTAAAGCAAAACCGAGCCAGGCTCGCTTTTAACAATAACCATTTATCGGATGAAAAGTAGCATGGTTGTGCTATTTCCCGTCCAATACACTTGATTCTTCTCCTGAATCGAGCAAACTGTTGTAACGAGTAGTGAGTCGGATGTTGAGAATAAGCAACAGAATGACACATTTTTTACCTATATTGTTTCATCAACGAACACTTCGCCTTTTGCCACTGTATGAATAAAAATAACCATCAGAGGAAA
Source organism: Phlegmacium glaucopus (assembly GCA_015039465.1). Taxonomy (NCBI): domain Eukaryota; kingdom Fungi; phylum Basidiomycota; class Agaricomycetes; order Agaricales; family Cortinariaceae; genus Phlegmacium; species Phlegmacium glaucopus. The sequence continues at coordinate 421,106 of MU130617.1, forward strand.
TCACCATAACATGAGGCATCGTCCTGACGGATCGCATTAGTCACCGGAAACATAACTTGGAATGTAGAAAAAGAATTACCCTGAAAAGCGACGATACTCCTTGTACCGCTGGTTGGCAACCGTAAGGAAGCAAAATCTCGGGACGGTTCCCACATCTCCGTAAGCGAGTTTGGGAGGTATCCGCCCATCGAGTGTGTGAGGCTTTTTGTTAGCTGTAGTGTTCTGCGATTGAAAGTCGACCTTGAGAAAGAGAGATAATGCAGTGAGAACTGGTGAATCTATAAAAAAAGGAAGATATGACAAACGAGACACTATTGCTCCTTTTCTTTTCGATGAACAATTCATAGCCCTCTTCCAAGCTAGCACGTGGAGACGCCCCTTCCACTGACTCCGGCAGGCTTGCTGACGACTGATTCAAATTCGATGTTTCACTATTGTTCTTCGATGCTGCTTGCTGGCCTAGTTTGAATATATGGACAGTGTCATGCACAGAGCTCGCAGCCAACAATGACGAGACTAGATTAAAGTTCATTGAATAACTTTCCGCCTCTCGGGTGCCTGGTCTCAACGGATACAGTTCTCTGCACCAGGAATACTCCACACACGTATCACGGTGCCTTTATCAGATGAGGTGGCAAGGAGCGAACCAGTAGAGTTGATAGAGAGGAAAGAAAGCGGTGATTTATGTGCTTGTATAACGTGGGCGACCGTCAAAGTACGAGTGGAGAAGAGGAGGACGTCGCCAGACTGGTATGGACGATGAAGCCATGGCTGTACTTGGAGAGCTGTTGGCGGCAGTTGCGAAGTTCATGGATGATGGGACTGGTGAAGGATAGGCTAGGTAGGGACTGTCTGCTGAAGGAGAAAGAGCGCATATGGCTAAGCAGGTATTTTTCCAAGTTAGTGGACAATAAATGGAAAGAAAACATAAGTTTTGACGGACCTTCTGGATTCGGTGTGGTCTCAATAACATGAAGTAATCTCATATTAGAGATATCATAGACATATATCTCCATCTCTAGCACGATAACAAGCGACGTTCAATTCAATTTGACGGTCAATATAGAAGAAGGGAATAGCAACTCGCGGATCATGGATTGTCGCTTCATTTAAAAGTTGTATTGATTGTGAACAACAGGGTTTTGATTCTATTCACGCGCAAAGAAACAAATTCAGGACCCGAGATCGACGAAATATAACCAGATAAAAACATAGGACTCACTGCAGAAGTGGAAATCGATAGCCGATCAAAGCTCGGGGACCGCCAATAAATGACAATATGTTTGACCCAGATCCCAGGAACAGACGCGGCAACATCGCCCAACACTCAGGTCTGAAAGAAACCGGTTGTATGACGATTGAGAGCCAAATTTGAGGACGAAACTAACTTGAACTTTGTAAATAGGTACCACTACCGATCGACCCTTTCTGACCCTATCCCACAAAGAAAAATTAATTTAGAATATAATGGAATGAAAATTGAATCAAAGCCCAACCAAATTTCATTTCGGACAATGCCTTTCTTCTCCGTGAACGGCTTGCTAAGAGGAATGAAATCATCCTCCTGAGCAGCTCGTATAGTGCTAGAAACCGGTGGATAAAGACGCAAAGTTTCGTGTACGACGGCGTCCAGATAAGGCAATCCATTCAAGTCGCCTATTGTTGGATTGTCGGTCGATAGATTAGATACTTCTTGACGAAATTTCGTTTGGGCTTGCGTATTATGAGTTAGAGCATACAATGCCCATGCCATCGCGATACTATGTCAAGATTGAGACCATGATTACAGAATATCTGAGGACCGGACGTGTGTACCTTGCTGTTTCGTGGCCGGCGATGAGGAAGGTGGTGAACTCTGCGAGTATATTGAGTAAATACATCGGTCTAGAATGGGTTTATACATCGAGCTAGCAGATCTTCATTCTTCATCCGTTACGCTTCTGGTATGTCTTGCGTGGCATTGGCTTGAAGCAACAGCGAAAGAATATCTTTACGGCCTGACGACTATTTTGCTTGTCGTCTTCACGGGAAGCTTTACTTTGCTTCAGAAGATCAGATCCGATATGATGCATTATACATAGCAGAAGCCTTTTTCGTGTCGGTGTCATCTGGTGTCGGCTGTAATCCGACGCAAATTAGAGGGCAAAAGGGGAAGACTAGTAGGAACTAAGAAACGCAGAGGAGGCTACATCACTTTGAGTATTGGGATAATAGTTGGTTTCGCTCCCGCCCTGAATATCGTTGAAAACGACATCCCTCCGAGTCTCGGGGCCACTGGTCAGGGCATTGAAAATATAATTGAATCCTGGGGATTTAAATGTTAATAAGAGTAATGTGATCGCGCACAGGTTGAAATGATGTTACCTGCAAGCTCGATGATGCCAAGAGTTGTTCGACCCACCGCACCCAATGGGAGCTACACCACCATGGTTGGTGATTTCTCTGCTCCAGATGTCACGTAGTTATGAAGGTTTCACAACCGTGAATTATATATGTTCGATTAAGTGGAATATTGACCTCGAGTGCCTTTTCTACGAAGACTTCGGTTAGTCCCCGCATTTGTTGTGGTCCAAATGCTGGATTCTATCTAATCATAAGTCATCTAACACCAAAATAACGCAGTAGAACTGACCAAAAGATCTTCCGCTACTGCAGTAGTAGAAAACAATTCGAGGAAGAGTCAAGAATCATCACAACTGAAGGAGATACTGGGGAAAATGACAGACACAAACAGCAAGGATAACAAATTATGAGGGAAAGCCGTAGCCAAGTCCCATACAAGAAAGAGGGAGAGAGAGAGAGAGAGAGAACGAATAATAAAAGTAATAAAGAAGAGAGATAGGAACGCGAAAACGAAAGGATTCAAGGGGAATAAGGTACTTGGCTGGACAAAGAAGGCAGGTGAGCTTCAGCTCATCCAGGGGCGGTGGGCGATTTGCCAAGACAAGAATAAAACGACGGAAACAACCAAGAAAAGAGCCTTGCTCGAAATTGACTGAACAGGAATAGTTCTCAACGGCTCGCTGCTCGGAAAGACTATGACGAAAATACTCTCCGGCGCCAACACATTGCTACCCCTGTTGGTGTATGAGAAAACAGGTGTATGATCAAAGAGACAAGACCGACCTCAACATCATAATTAACAATCTTAAGAAAATACGCAATCCGGATAGCAATGCTGTCCGTCAAAAAACCGGTGCCCATATCATCTGATCTAATAGCCAAAGATGAATGCTTCAGCCTCAAAAATTATGTTATGTACTAACTGAATGAGAAGTCGCACAATAAAACACGAAGCTCGATGGAGCAAACAGGCAGGCATGTCAGATGCCCTGAAAAAGCCTCCGTTTGACCCGAGCTGGTTTGGTGTAAATCATTGCATAATTTATCACCCGAAAACAAAGGAAAAGACAAACGATAGTTACGATACCCTCCTTTTACTTCTTTTCGAGCTCCTTTGCGTGATGCGTGATCGATTCTGAAAGCCCATATAGGTTAATAGTGAGCAAATTGGGATAGTGACCTACATTGTGACATAGGCGGCCGATAAAATAGTGTAAAAAAGAAATTTGCGTGGGAGAGTATTGGGACTAGTCAAGAACGGGAACAAGGTGTGATTCGGTGAATGAACTCTTCTAAGTTCAAGTTTGACGAGTCATAAAACACAAATAATTGATAAGGCAGAGGTAAATCGTGTGCATGAGACATTTTAAACACAAGCAATGAAGCATGTTCACCGTGAGGAAGCACAGCTATGTTCTCATTAATTAGGGGATATTCCTGGCACCCTCAAACGCGTGTTTGAACGCAGACATCCCAAATTGGATCTAACAGCGTTCGTATTAAGCCTAGGCTAAAGCAGTAAAAAAGGGACGTTACAGCATTCTCGTTTAGGAGATCTTGATGGGAATGAGAGGGAATGAGTCATTTGTCCTGTGATGTAAACTGTCAGTAAATTGTGCGCGAAACAGACAAACAGGAAAATATATATAAAGCTTCCTTCGCTTGAATCCCTGCCCCCCAGCCCCCACAGTGTAACGATGAATCCCTCTCACTTCTGGCTACCCTTCCAGGCCTTCCCCCTTCCTTCTCCTTCGCCATTTGTTGATCCATTTCAGCATGTAGACCCCTCGCAAGGCCCCCAACAGATGGGTCACCAATACTACCACCATCACCCAAACCAGTACTACTACCCCCATCACCCAAACCACCCCCATCTCCCAAATCACTACTACTACCACCATCACCCAAACCACCCCCACAATCACTTGATCATGGGGCCCACTCGCAACCAACGCCACGGAGGTCACCGCATGACGGTGGCCTCAACCCCGTACAACCTTATACATATATCGTCAAGAACGACCGCAAGCGGTCACTCCATGGGCACCTACCCAGTTTACACTGGGATGGGTGCCTTCAACAATACAGGAGTTGGCGGGGCGACACCCCCGTCAGGAAACCCCCAAATGGGGTCAGTCAAACCGAAGCGGGCGAAACGCCATCGTTCGGGTCCCCCCAAGACCCAGAAACAGCGGAGAGGTAGAGAGGACCTCTCGGCATACCTAGTCCCTGTTGTAGAAAGTATGTTGGTTTCGCAATCCATACATTTTTTTTCTTCACATTCATAATTATTTGTAGCAGTCACAGCAGGTGGGTCGGCTATCCCCACCGTAATTCCCGCACCAACACCAGCACCAGCGCCAGCGTCAACACCTGCCGCGCTAGTACAACCTGCCGCGTCGACATCGGGTGCATCGACACCGGCCGCGCCCACAGCATCCCCTGCATCGGCTGGGGTGCGCCAACGAGGGCACGGAAGTAATGTCAAGACAAAGGCTCGAAAACGTACGTGCAATTTACAATCTTTCTTGATTTCTGAACATCGTCGCTAAAATCCTTCTACAGCGAAGGTTTATGACTACGACTCGGACGTTCACCGAGTATCATCTGGATCCGAGTCCGATTAGCAGTGTTGAAGGGGGTGATCACACAATGCATCGTCTGCAATGGTCAATGGGGTATTTATTAGCATTAGTGATCATTATGCTCTTACCGTTACTCGCTCGTCATCTTCTATGTGTCCTTGTGTTGTTGAATCATTGAATTATTGAATTATACCGTCCTGAAACCCAAAGATCGAATGAGATAGAAGCGATTATCGATGGACAGAATCATGGTGAGGAACCTTGGCTTATGAATTGTGTACATGTGTGATGGTCACTGGGCAATATATTTTTAAATGCAACATGAGCAGTCTCAACACTGCCGTCCTTCCGCCGCCCCGCGATCTCCAATACGCTATACTGCCTCGCCCTAGAGTTCTGGCTGAAGATCCATTCTCACTCCAGCAGGCTTTTACATGCTTTTCTGCGTCGGGTTGGTCAAAAACAACACGATTTTCAAGTCCGATCGAACAAAGGTAGGTCTTGTCGGGACGTCGTGTGGTAGAAGCAGAGAACGGCCTCTATAGATGTCTTCCCAGCGAGCTCGCATAGAACGTCGCAATGTTTAAACCGAAGGTCGAACAGAAAGGACAAGGAACTTGCAATATTCTGACACCGAAATCATCAAATGCACTGAGCGCTTTCACAGAACTCCTCTTCATATGCACCATCCAGGAACGGTTCTAGTATTGCAATTGCATCTTGCTGTCTCCTGCCATGTTACTCGCATTTCCAAACCACTTTTATAAAACCTGTGTTAAAAAAGAATACGTAACACAAGAAGAACAAAAGGCACAAAGGAAAAGTAAAAAAAAATCCAACTAAAGCAAAACCGAGCCAGGCTCGCTTTTAACAATAACCATTTATCGGATGAAAAGCAGCATGGTTGTGCTATTTCCCGTCCAATACACTTGATTCTTCTCCTGAATCGAGCAAACTGTTGTAACGAGTAGTGAGTCGGATGTTGAGAATAAGCAACAGAATGACACATTTTTTTTACCTATATTGTTTCATCAACGAACACTTCGCCTTTTGCCAGATCGATACTGTATGAATAGAAATAACCATCAGAGGAAATCACCATAACATGCGACATCGTCCTGACGGATCGCATTAGTCACCGGAAATATAACTTGGAATGTAGAAAAAGAATTACCCTGAAAAGCGACGATACTCCTTGTACCGCTGGTTGGCAACCGTAAGGAAGCAAAATCTCGGGACGGTTCCCACATCTCCGTAAGCGAGTTTGGGAGGTACCCGCCCATCGAGTGTGTGAGGCTTTTAGTTAACTATAGCGATCTGCGATTGAAACTCGATCTTGAGAAAGATACCGCAGTTAGAACAGGTAAATCTATAAAAACGAAGAGATACGTACGAGATACTCTTGCTCTTTTTCTTTTCGATGAATGATTATAACCCCCTTCCAAGCTAGGTGGTGGAGACGCCCCTTCCACTGACTCTGGCGGGCTTGATGACGACTGATTCAAATTTGATGCTTCACTATTGTTTTTCGATGTTGGTTGCTGGCCCAGTTTGAATATATGGACAGTGTCATGCACAGAGCTCACAGCCAACAACGACGAGACTAGATTAAAATTCATTGAATAAATTCACGCCTCTCTGGTGCCTCTTCTGAACTGATATAGTTTCTCTGCACCAGGGATGCTCCACACACGAATCACGGTGCCTTTATCAGATGAGGTGGCAAGGAGCGAACCAGTAGAGTTGATAGAGGGGAGAGAAAGCGGCGATTTATGTGCTTGTATAACGTTGGCGACCGTGAAAGTACGAGTGGAGAAAAGGAGGACGTCGCCGGACTGGTGTTGAGGAAGTAGACGATGAAGACACGGCTGTACTTGGAGAGCCGTTGGCGGCAGTTGCGAGGCACATGGGTGATAGAACTGGTGAAGGATAGGCTAGATAGGAGCTGTCTGCGGAAGGAGAAAGGGCGCATATCGCTAAGTATGAATTTTGCCAAGTTAATGGACAATAAATGGAAGAAAACATAAGTTTTGACGGACCTTCTGGATTCGGCGTGGTCTCAATAGCATGAAGTAATCTCATATCAGAGATATCATAGACATATATCTCCATCTCTAGCACGATAACAAGCGACTTTCGATTCAATTTGACGGCCAATATAGAAGAAGGGAATAGCAACTCGCGGATCATGGATTGTCGCCTCATTTAAAAGTTTTATTGATCGTGAACAGCTGGGTTTTGATTCTATTCACGCGCAAAGAAACAAATTCAGGACCCGAGATTGACGAGATATAACCAGATAAAAACAAAGGACTCACTCCAACAGTGGAAATCGATAGCCGATCCAAGCTCGGGCAACACCAATAAATGTCAATATGTTTGCCAGGAACAGACGCGGCAACATCCGGAATATTCGCCCAACGCTCAGGTCTGAAAGAAACCGGTTGTATGACAATTGAGAGCGAAATTTGACGAAACTAACTTGAAATTTGTAAATAGGTACCACTACCGATCGACCCTTTCTGACCCTATCCCACAAAGAAAAATTAATTTAGAATATAATGGAATCAAAATTGAATCAGAGCCCAACCAAATTTCATTTCGGACAATGCCTTTCTTCTCCGTGAACGGCTTGCTAAGAGGAATGAAATCATCTCCTGAGCAGCTCGTATAGTGCTAGAAACTGGTGGATAAAGACGCAAAGTTTCGTGTACGACGGCGTCCAGATAAGGCAATCCATTCAGGTCGCCTATTGTTGGATTGTCGGTAGATAGATTAGATACTTGACGAAATTTCGTGTGCGCCTACTTATTATGAGTTAGAGCATGTAATGCCCATGCCATCGCGATACTATGTCAAGATTAAGACCATGATTGCAGTATCTAAGGATCGGACGTGTGTACCTTGCTGTTTCGTGGCCAGCGATGAGGAAAGTGGTGAACTCTGCGAATATATTGAGTAAATGCATTGGTCTAGAATGGGTTTATACATGCGAGCTGGCACATCTTCATTTTTCATCCGTTACGCTTCTGGTAGGTCGTGCATTGCATTGGCTTGAAGCAACAGCAAAAGAATATCTTTATGGCCTGACGATTTATTATGCTTGTCGTCTTCACGGGAAGCTTTACTTTGCTTCAGAAGATCAGATCCGATATGATGCATTATACATAGCAGAAGCCTTTTTCGTGTCGGTGTCATCCGGTGTCGGCTGTAATCCGACGCAAATTAGATGGTAAATTTTTTTAGAGAGGAATACTGGTACGAACTAAGAAACGCAGAGGAGGATACATCACTTTGAGTATTGGGATAATAGTTGGTTTCGCTCCCGCCCTGAATATCGTTGAAAACGATTTCACAAGGGCATCCCTCTTGGGGCCACTGGTCAGTGCATTGAAATTATAATTGAATCCTGGGGATTTAAATGTTAATAAGAGCAATGTGATCACGTACAGGATGAAATGATGTTACCTGCAAGCTCGATGATGTCAAGAGTTGTTCGACTCATCGCACTGGTGGTTTCTGTGCTCTAAATGTCACGTATGCTGACCCGCATCATATTACAGTCTAGTTCATCGAAACTAATTGAGACGGTTCTTGCACCATACCATCAATTACCTCCTATGCTTGCATTTATACCTGATGCAGGATCAAACCCCTTCAAGCTCATAGGGTTTTATATGTGAGTAAACAGGCCTATAAGCTCTGGTACTTGAGTGGTATTCGAAGGACGGGGAAGTTTGTTAACGGCTGGTATGATTATAAGAGTGTCACTCTCCTTGTGACCACCACCTTGGTGTTCTCGAGGGTCTTATTCAAAAGGTCTCCCGTCTTCAGCCAGAAAGTTGATGCCTCCATCAGGTATTGTCCAGGGCTTCCAATATTTTCAAATTGTTGCTCATTTTAGCATCATCAGTCAAGGTTTTGAAAGTGATTATATGCCTTTTCATGTCTTTGAATGATGTGCTCACTGATCCGATGCAGAATATTGGACGAATCTCGGTCACAGCAGTATATTTAAAGGCCATATTTTGATTGACTGCATCCATCGCCTTCATGACGACGTCGTGAAGGTTTGGAATTTCGATGATCCCGCTAACGTTAGTACCTGATCGATTTCCTTCAATTTCTTTTTATCACCGTTGACACCCGTTTCAGATCCTGTCGAACACCGACTTTTTTGTTAATATGATTAACCTTGTCAAACCTCTTATTGAGGCAAATGCTGATCCAACGTTGTATGTTGCCTTTTGGGGCGAATGGAGCCTATCACTCATGTTTTTTTACTCTTTTTTCTCCAGATCTTCCTTGTCATGTGTACAGAATTTCGGTTCCTCCGGCGCCACTCTCTTAATACGCCTTCAACGGGATATTCACCTCGAAGACTCGCACATCAAGTACCTCTACAACAACTATCAACCATAGTATGTATGCGGCCATCCTGCTATATATGCACTTATGTTTCTTGTGATCATGAACCAGCCGCTCGACCGCAAAACTCTTGTCTACGTACATCATCAACCTTATATTAGTCATTTTTGGTCTTTTCTCTGACATCCTGCCTTTTGAACCTCCGAGAGCCTTGTCGGAAAAAGCTGTTTCCAGTGCTTTAACGCGTCATAGGGAAGATCTTAAAATTAATTCGCTTAACGACATCGATTCAGATCGGGAATTTGACAATCATCCAGAGAAGGTCATTGCCAAAGTGATAAAAGGGCGACTCCCAAAGAAATCGGAAGTCTAGCGTTGTGGTAAACGTACTAGTACAATGTTTTTCTTTCCATTTACATATACCCTTGATTTACCCAACTCTTTTCCCTCCGCAGTCTATGCATCTTATATCACCCAACCATTTGGTTATATTGTTCTTTTTTTCATCCCGTTCCATTCGTCAAGGATTTCTTTCTGTCTACCATCCACTTTCTGCTTTCGTTTGCCATGCTATTCGTCGCTTTCTATCAAGTTTCCGCTTTCACATTGTAATGTCGTTTCATCGTTTATTTAACTCGAACTACAGTCTAACTTCAATGGCCAGAAGCTTCAACGTCGAAACTGGAGAAAGCGTCCAGTACGTTGAGCGTTGAGCGAGACAACGTAAAAGATCATAAACGAACCACTTTGACTCCTTTCGAAATAAGACAACGAGACGAACCAATTAGATACTAACTTAGAGCGTGATGCCACATGAACTTTGACTTTGCCAACTTCTTGCCAACTGCACGCCACAAATGGCCGCAACCTCCGAAACCACTTCAACAAAGGCCCTAACCATTTTGAGGGGGGGCGTAATGCTATACGCACCTCTATAAGTCCTCTTCACCGTCCAACGCAAGAAGGTTCGACCTTTAGCACTGAGGGAATAGAGGGATGGATTCATGACTTATTCATCTAGCTTTTTTCATCTGGCTTTAACTTAGTTGTTTTGACTCTTGATATTCCTCACTCACTCTCTTAATTTTGCCCCACCCTCCACTCCCTCTTTCGCAAACCTAATTCAAGAGGCAATCAGCTCAAAAGGCCAAGACATTTGCGTTTTT
>MU130619.1:0-80265 GCA_015039465.1 Phlegmacium glaucopus
GGGGGTTATTTATTTTTATATTTTTTATTTTAACTGACTACGATGACGACCCAGGACCCACATTGACAACACCCGGACGACAGGCGAACGACGACGACACACACACTACCACCACCACGCACCACCACCATGCACCACCACCACCATGCACGATGATGACCACCCCCCCCACCACGGGGGGTTATTTTATTTATTTATTATTTTAACTGACTACGATGACGACCACCTACATTGACAACACCCAAACGACACAGGCGAACGACGACGATGACGAACCCCCCCCTCACAGGGGGTTTATTTTTATCTATTACACTACCACAGCCCTTAGACGATGATGACCCCCTCACCGGGGTTTATTTTAATTTTAATATACTATAATTATCAATCAATAAGTAAATAACATGTTATTAATTACTATTAATGTGAATTTGTATTTATATAATTTTCAATATATATCTTACAATCAAAAATATTAAAAAATTAAGGAAAAATTAAATGAAATAAAATGAAATAAAATATGTCAGTGACTTAGCTGATTTCACCAGGAATCCACCAGGAATGCCAGGAATGCCAGGAATCCGCCAGGAATACCAGGAATCCACCAGGAATATACTAGGAATCCACCAGGAATACCAGGAATCCGCCAGGAATTTACTAGGAATCCACCAGGAATCCACCAGGAATATTCCCATTTACCAGGAATTCCAGGATTCCTCCAGGATTCCTCCAGGATTCCTGGCAGTCCGGGCGGATTCCTGGAGGAAGACGTGGGGGAGTGTAAAGTTCAGCTGGGCGGGGTCTTGCATGAACGCCGATGGATGAGTAAGAGCATCATTGTGTTTCACGTCATTATAAATGTTTATAAAACAGAGCGTACCAAACTGTCCACTAATTTCTATAGCTGTGATGTCGGGGGTATCAAAATGTATCTGTTTCCATGAGTCCATTGCTAGTTCCGTGCTGACTAGTATTAGTGAGCGAGTATTGTCTGGTTGTTTTTTGTGAGTGGTTGGGTATATGACCGACCAGAGGGGGTTGGCTCTGGATTTTCTGTTGAAATCGATGAATGGTTCCTGGATGAGACAAATATCATAAGTGTTTTTTCTAAGTGATTGTAAGAGATCGATTTGGCTGATGAGTGATTTATTAGTATTCTGCTGCCACATTCTGAACAGGCGTTGATTAGTTTCCATTAAGACAATCCATGACATATGAAAGTTGCAAAGATTCCAGCACTGGTCCTAAGTCATGGTCGTCTGGGTCCATGTCAGCCCACGATGACAATATGTGTTCGGTTATGGTGGGTATATCCCTTTGTGGGTTACTTGCTTCCTTGCTGTGTTGCATTTGCGAGAATAGTCCTGGCAAGGTTTGTTGTACCGGTTTTGTCGGCCATCTGGAGGAGGACGCTTCCTTACTAGTACCTAGTGGTACTGAGTTGGGGTTTTGGCGGCCGCATCGCCACTTTATTTGTTGCCAGTCGTTTGAGGTGGAGGGGTGTGGAGTGGGATTGGAGTAGGCATTTGCTGGATGGTGTGGGGGAGGGCTGGTGTGGGTAGGATTGTGGTGGGTGCTGTTAATGTATGGCTGTGATGGTGGGAACGGGTTAATGTCCATTATTTGAGGGTTTGGATTGAGGAGTAGTCTCCACGTTTTCAGTTCATGTGTTGGGAAAAATCTATATTTAGTTTCTGGAATGCGTGAGTGAAGCTTCTCAGTTTCTTTAATGAAAAAAGGACAGCTTCTGTCCGCTGTACCATGACCCTTGGCTGCGTCAGCTGGGCAGTTAGTACAGACAAAGTTAGCCGTGTCGTTGATGGTACATTCAGCTGTTCTGTGAGAGCCTTTGCATCTTCCGCAGGTGTCCGTCGATGCTTTGCACTCCGTAGTGAGGTGGCCCAGTTTCTGGCACTTTAGGCACCTTTTGGGTTCTGGGAGGAGTTTCCGAATTGCAACGCATTTACCTTTGATGAATTACCCATGTTCGATAGCGTGGTTAGCTGGTTGTTTGGAGTTAAAGGCAAAAATAACATGGGCTACCCGCTGCATCTCACTTTGTAACTGTCTAGGTTTGATATATTTGGAAGATATGATAGTGCCCGCACTGATGCTGCTGTCATCCTCTATTTTCGAGTGGGTAAAGTCTAGCCCGGGTTCATAGGTAGTTGGAACGAGTTCTGCTAAGACATAGAAGAGTCGACTCTTGATGTTGGAGGTCCCGTCGAAGTGAGCTTCAAAATATTCCTGTGTCTCTGGCTGTCTCAGCCAGTCGACCGCTTCCTTCGATGTTAGTTGGTACAGAATGTTACCGTTTCTAGCTATCTTTGCTCCGATGAATTTGATGTTGGTGGGTTTGTCCTCTGGGTTGTCGCCCATCAAATCTAGGGCCATGTTGGCCTTGGCGACTAATTCTTTTTCAGTGAGTCTATCTGTGGCTGAGTTTATACCCTTGCAGTTCCTTTGTACAAGGAGCTGGCAGTCGTTTGTCTGACTCCGAGTGACCATTGTGAGATGCATGTTTGGAACAAGATGGGTCTGTGCTGTTTCCGCATATGAATGTGGTGTTGTAGTGGTTGCTATGGCGATTGGTGGTGTTTTGTCATTTAGTTCTTGAGTGACTTGGGTAATTTTGTCTGAGATTTCTGCGCATTCATCTTTGAGGTCGACCATGGTGGAGGTGATTTCTTTTGCCACTCATGTGACATTTTTTTCAACCACATCCCTCATTGTTTCCACTTGCAAGTTATAAATATCCATCTGTTCTGTTAGCTGTGCTTTCATGGTGAAGACCAAGTCTTCTGCTATGTGCTGTGTGCTGATGTCCGTGATTAAGAACGCGAAGGGCTCTGATGATGTCGGTCATGGTTTTAGTGAGTTTCGTGCCATAGGCAAACTGTAGCATAGCATGTGAGAGATCCAAGGGGTTGACTGGCTCACCCGGCATGAGGTATTCTTGTGTATGTAGTAAGGCTATGGCCTGCTCTTTGTTATGTATGTCTGTCATGGTGCCTTCTGCTTCTTCGAGTTCTCTTCTCGACTTCTTAGCTGTGGTTGTAATACTTTTGTGTCTTGTCTGAGGTTGGGAACTGCTAGTAGTATGCGACATGTCTGGAAGGTGTATGGAAATAGTGCTACGCTACTCTCTGTTCTAGGTTACCGCCCTCAACTCAACAGTGTGAGACCGTGAGAAAATCCTATGAGGTGGCGGTACTAGATCAAGAGGCATTCAGCTCAGATCCTAAAGACCCAGGTGTTGTATTAAATATGCCTTCATCTGCATCGCATAGTGAGTATCCAGCCTCGGCTAATCCCCCTAATGGAAATGGGTTTCAAATGATACTATCTCTGCCACCTAAAACGCTGTCCTGGGGAGGGGTGATTGAAGTCCATCTGTTTTTTTTGTATGTAGGTGGGTTGTTATAGGTAGCATTTGATGACATGACATGGATTTTTATTTACTTTGATTTGGTCGTAAGGAACATTGTTTTTTTTTTGCACCTGAGGCTTAATAAATTCTTTTTTGTTGCTGTCATGTATTGTACTATCTGACCAGATGGAATTTGCCTTTTACAATGCCAATTTCCGACTTGTGGCTGTGAAACATTTATTTCAGACACAGGAAGAGATGAATGTTTTTTTTGCATTTGAAAACTGTAAGAGGACACTACATAGGCATATACACACATACTTACACACTCCATCTTGCCCTCACACTAGTATGGTATACAAACACTGATACACATGGACTCATGGGATTACCACCCACCATCTATTAGTAAGTAGTTACACACATGCGTCTCCAAGTACATCAGAGTTTGCTGATGTAGATACTTATCACATGTTCCATGAGGAACATGTGTTCTATTTCTATAGCTTACTGTATGATTGTTGTCAGGACCCAGGGTAGTTACCTGGGTCCTCCTGTATGTAAGGTAGCAGGTGTCATCTGTAGACGACACCTTAGTATAAACTTGGTTACTGGTGACCTCATCCTCTCTAAGTTAACAGAGTGTTGTATACCTCAGTTAACATCCCTAACAAAAACAAGAATTGTTGTGCATTCAGCTGACATGGTTCACATTGCATGTCATTCCAATATCAAAGATATTTGCATCCAATGGTAAAAGTTATCATATAGTACTGTTCCTTCAAATGTGCTAATCTCACACTGTTGTGTTCATCAGGCTACTGTTCCATGGAGCAGCAGAGCTAAAGGGACATTTGGGGGACCAGAGTCTTGGGACCTGTTTTTCATTTTGTTAAAAATTATATAACATTGCCACTGTTACATTGGTCAAAAGTTAAACTGAAAACTCCAAGCTGCCAAATGAACACTTCCTGTCTGCTGGTAGCAACTTGTTAATGGAAGTATATACTCACTTCTGTGGAAGTTATGCATCAGGCATGTCCAGGCAGATTTGAAGTTATCTTACAACTATTGAGGATAAGCATAGCTGAAAGTGAACTAATGGATCTGCCTGATAATCACTCAATTTCAACTGAAAGCTGAAGATGCATCAACTTGAAAACATGAAGAGACTCAGAAGAGACTCAGAGTTGTCACAAGAGTGGCAAAAGGTGACATGACAGGTGCAAGCAATATACTTTCATTCCACAAATTACAATTACAAGCAAAGATATCCAGGAGTATGCCATGATTCCTTTCTGAGCTCTTCCCCACTGCCCAATATATATATATTCTGTTTCTGGTTCTTTGCATAGAGTGTGATGATTTGAATATGCAGTAGAGCATTGGCTTAATTCCCTGCTATAGTTGCCAATTAGTAGTGCTCATCAACAAATAAAATTGAATCCATACATAAGAGATTGTTCAACACAGTCTGTACAGCCTCTTCAACCAGTAATGCATGATTGACATGTCCCATTATATAAATATTTTCAATTGCTTGCTTGACAGAGGCATCACAGGCTGATTGCTGAAAAATTTGGGCAGCTTGTTCTAAACAGTCTTTGGTACATGGTGATTCTTGATGAAGAAAGAAAGACAAGTGGCCAATAATAGCTGCAACTAATAGTAAAGTTAACATTGAGAGTATGGGAAAAAGGTTGAAATGAGATGCATGCCAATTGCACAGTATGTAGCATCTTTCCAGTTGAATTTGGTAGATAGGCTGGAAAGCTTGAAAAAAATTGGAATATGAAGTTTAGCCACTTTTCTAGTGTATTGTCAAAGAGCAAACACTCACAATGGGAAACATAATTTTGGAGACAGAAGCCTGTACATTGAAATTGAGAAAAACTGGATAAAAGAGTAAGTACAGATATAGGAATAAGGCATGAAAAAATCACCAAGTGATATTGTATTATAGAGGATTTTAAATAAAGGTTAAGAGTAATAATGATACTTACCATCTATAAGCAAAAGTATTAGTAGGTAAGCAGAGAAAAAGACAGATCAGAAAGTATTGCACATACATCCTGTTGAGAAATGTAAGTCATTGAGCTATTGGTAAATAACATTACATCTTCAACATACATACTGTCCAAGGGATATGCCAATCAGGTAAGGAGAATGAATTTAAAGGTATGATTAGTGCACCTACATAGCACTGTCCAAATAAGAATAAAATGAGGTGACAAAATAATAGAGATTGCTGTGTGCTTGCACTTACCCTCTGTCAAAAGAGTAAGCTAGAGTCAAGGCAGATCAAGATGGTCTTGCACTTACCCACTGTCAAAAGAGTAAGCTAGAGTCAAGGCAGATCAAGATGGTCTTGCACTTACATCTGTCAAAAGAGTAAAGCTAGAGTCAAGGCAGATCAAGATGGTCTTGCACTTACCAACTGTCAAAAGAGTAAGCTAGAGTCAAGGCAGATCAAGATGGTCTTGCACTTACCAACTGTCAAAAGAGTAAGCTAGAGTCAAGGCAGATCAAGATGGTCTTGCACTTACCCACTGTCAAAAGAGTAAGCTAGAGTCAAGGCAGATCAAGATGGTCTTGCACTTACCCTCTGTCAAAGAGTAAGCCAGAGTCAAGGCAGATCAAGATGCTCTTGCACTTACAATCTGTTAAAAAAATTCAGTTAACTAGCAAATCTAACACAATGATCACTCTTTTCCTACACACATGCTGTCATAATATATGTTAGTCTCAACTGTTAAGCATTAAATGCTCAAGATAACACTCTACAAAATCAGCTGTTGGTTCCCTCTTTAGACTTATCAAATACATACCACAATTTGTGGAAAATACACCAGAACAGCTGCCATGATATATCCCCACTTTCCTTCTCTCCTCTGAAAATACCCCAACCACATTGATTCATTCCCATTTAAAAATCTAGAAAATAGGTTAAAACTGGAATTTAAAATATCATGGGTCCCAACCTTCTAACCCCATATTTAATACACAACTCAACATTGTTTTGCTGTGTTGAAAGAAAGAGCTGTTGCAATTCTTCACTAGATAGTGCAGCTGTTGTTTTTTCAATCAAGTCTCTACAATCAGCTCCAGGCTCATGCATCTCTATAACACAATTAGCCAAATAGTTGTAACAGTTATAACACTTACTTCGAAATACAACATATCCCTTTGGTGGATATTTAAACTCTTCAAATCGTTGATGAATACTCTGTTCAAAATCAGTCCAAGCTTTTTGTGGAGCTTGTTGCATTGCCTCAGATCTGCTGTTACCTTCCTTCATCAGTTGCTTAATTTTAGCAACATCAAGAGAGTCAGTCTTGGTCCACAAAACAATCACTGGTACTTCACAGACTTATCCTTCACAGTAACATATTCATAGGCTGAACCACACATACCAAGCCCTGTCCCACATTCATTGAAAAATTTCTTCTCTGCTGCTGTGATTGGTCGGTCATCACTCGTTGGAATGCAGTACCTGCCCGGGGTATTTATTTCTGTCAACAAATTTGTTCTCTAAAGGCAAGTACTAACACACCAGATCGCATGAAGTTGCTCCTCCACATTTTTTGCCTTCGAACGCTCCTTAATGAACTTCTGTACTATCTTCAACTCCTGAGCACCACCAGCTTCAAAACCACGGGAATCGTGAAATATAAAACCAGGGTTGGTATCAAATATCATTTCATTCTTGATATCATGCCCTCCACGCTGTGGTATGAGGATATTAATTGAACCAAAACCCAATACTAGTACAGGAGCCGCTTACCCCGATTGATGGATTAAGGGCGGAGGACTCGATCTGAGATCATGGGCATTGATGTCAGTATCTAGCATGAACTTTCACTATATACCTCACCTTTTGACCATTCGGACTGAAGATCATAGGTTCTCCTGTAGTGTTGCAGAGTCTTCGCAGGATTGTTGTCTTGCCTGCGTTGGCTCGCCCAATCACGAGGATACGGAATCGAGTAAACCTTGCTTGCAATTTCCGAATCTGCTCAGCAGTGAGTTGGGGTTTCGACGAAGTAGACATTGCGAAAGATGCTCTCGTAGGTGTGAAGGATATCGATAAGGTGCCGTTGTGACTGTCACCAATTATGGCCATAGATGCTAATTACTAAGCTATAGAGCGGCCCGGGGAACCGAACCTGCGAGTAACTTGCTGCTAAAATCCTACTTATCGCGTCTTACTTATCGCGCGACAAAAGCATCTCCTCTCGCAACATTGTTGATATTCCGCCCGCTCAGGCAACCCCACAGTCTGAGTCATAGTAGAGTCCAACACCTCACCGGGGAAGTGGACGAGATTCAACTGATAACCTTGGTATGACGACGATGCCTTGTTCATTTTTATCAAATACTTCTTGTTTTAGTCGTCGATCTAGGGTAGAATTGCCCTCAGCTTACAAAATTTCAGTCGAAGAATATATTTGATCATTTGTGAAAAAACTAAATTTCTTCAATTCTTGTCATCTGAGTCGGCAGCGACCTGCACTGATTATCGCCAGTGCCCATCTGAGTGTCCACTTCTGTGTTTTCTTCAATTTCTTCGTCTGCATCAAAAAGTCCAGTTCTTCGCCTTGTAGCTGTACCAAACGTTTGGTGTGTTCGGGTATCTACAGTGTTGCAGATTAACTCGAGACTGGTCCAAAGCAGGAAAAAAAACATTGCTCACCTTTTTCATGTTCAGTAGTCGTTCGTACAATCTTGTGTTGCCGCTGATAATTCACGGCCCCAACACATATGACACAGTAACAAAGGAATCTCCACACACGCAAGGCGAATGGTAGCATCGGGTTCACGCGCATTAGTTGGAGCAAGAACTGTAGCGGCTTGAGAAGCTTTTCTTCATCCCAAGGAGCGTTTGATTTTAACAGGGGGAAAAACCACCTCTGAGTCAAAATTCTGCAAGTGGAAGCAAAATGTACAGAAGTGCATCAATACAAGGGCCTTGTTGTTTCGAAGGTGGACTGAGACTGCTCCGGATTCAGGACTGAGAATGAACAATTTCTCGAAAAGTCGTTATTATTAGTGTTGATGACACTTGATTATAGATGCAACGCCACTCCTCCGAATTTTTGTCCTTGTGTTCGGTGAAAGGAAAGACGTTAGCTAGAGGATATTCTCCGCTTTGAGACCATCCGTAGGCTAAGGAGCAAGTAAGGAGAAAGGAGTCAGTTGGCGACTGAAAATCATCCCATCGAGACAACGGTTTCGAAACCCACACCACTGTCATGTTGGTGAACAAGTGAAGCTCAGCTTTGCCTGATCGCTTGATAGATCACAGGATTCAACTACTTGGACGAAAGCGTCGGTGAGGAGAGGTAACGCTCGCACTTCTTTGCTTTCTCCGGTCGGATATGGCACGGGTGCTGGACATGATCCACAACGGGAATCTGTAGAGTATCGAGTCTGGGACTTTGAGGGACGAGAGGGTATAGCAGCATTAGTGCGAAATTGGCATTCAGTGTTTGGACTTCGTTAAAAGGCCAAGCCCGCTCGCGCATCACCAATTGTCATTGGCTAAAACTTCGCAATTTACCCAGGCCGACTCGTCGATGGATACCACCACACTCAAGTTTGCTTTGCGCACACTGTTCTAAAACTGCTTACCAGCTCAACAGTTCAACAAGAGCGCGATGTTCCGGAGGTCTAGCGTGATTGAGTAAAAAATCGTAAACCGGTGGGAGGCGCTGCGTTGCGCGGGCTCCTTCTCGGTGGGGGTCGGTAGGGCGCTTTATTCTTCCAGAAAAGTCAAACATCGAGATGAGCAAAGTCAGCACAAGGAACTATCAGAATTGCTTGGACGACTCAGAGTGACAACCACAAGATGTTCCATAGGTGTTCTGCGGACCTGTTCGCAATAAAACTTGTTTTCCGTTTCATCTTATACCTCTTTATATAATATACTGGTATTATTATTGACTGAAGATCCGTCGATTAGTAGCAACCGCAAAGTATTATGAGCAATGGATTTGCAAACAATAAGTCACAAAAAATACGGGGTGAGGGTGAGGGCCGGCATCTAAACATGTCAGTCGGACGAAAAGGGGAACGTAGGCTAAAGAAGTAGATGATTAGACTGTTGGATGATGGTGGGGGTTCGTACTGGGTATCTCTTTCATCAGGAAAACCGGGGATTAGAAATCGTCCAGGATTGGCACTAGTAGTACACACGGAGGACAAATGAACAACCTCTGGGAAAAAGAAGGTATCAATTAGCCCATCGCTGAACGTTAACATGGACCGCCGGCTTCGGGAGTTTTGAACTGTGTCCAAGTATCGATCACCATAGATCCTGTAATTTCACCATCATCATTTGAGAGTCGTAATAGGGAGTAGCTTGTATGGGATGTTCAGCACAACACAACTGAGACGATACCTAGTTTTCTGTACCATTGGAAATAATATAAATAGATAGGCAAGCCTCTTGGTTGTCGAAGAAGATATCTTCACACACTCTATGCACAGCCTCGACATGCCCCTGTGTACAAAGACAGGGAGTGGTAAAAAGATGTCAGGCATGCTGCCTTCTGTCCTAAGGAAGCAAGCGTTGGTTTGATTGTATGCGAGTGTGAGAACATTTATTACCTGATGTAGATTCCTTGCCAATTCCTGTTTCGCTCTTCAAACCCAAACGATGGAGGCCTCTAATTGCTCATGAAACAAACAAAAAATCCTCTAGATTTCCTACATTCAAATGTTCCCATTTTATTCATATTATAGTCCTCAGCAGCAGGTCAACTTGCTTCAACCAATACCGATATCTCCAGACTGCATCATCTAAAGTGTCAACCTCAACTTCTTGCCTTGTTTCCCACTTGAAAGAAATAAATTTGATACCGCGGAAAGTCTTTGGGAATCAATACAGGAACACCCTTTTTCTTTCTGAAAGATTCGTTGAATACGAGGAAATCAACGATGGCGACTCCGGAATTACCAGAGCCCATGAATTCTTCACCTTACATTCAAAAGTCAAGATTACGACCACCCTTTCGGACCCTACATTCGTAGCTGGCAACTTTGTATCAGGAAAATTGGATATGGAATGTAGAGCTGATAGAGGTTTGGGTATTGGGATCCTTATGGTTGAGCTATTTGCTATACAAGGTTCGTTGGTCAAACGTATCTGAATGAACACAATGTTGATACTATTCAATAGAACTTTGATCTCGAGACCACTCTGCTACTCCTACTTTTCTCCACAGTCGTCGCCTTTTCCAAGGTCCAGGTCTACCGCCCTCGAACGCCGTCCAAGCATATACAATGCTAGGCGACCAAGAGGAAAATCGACTTTTCGCACACCTCATCTCCTTCTTCCATCTCTTTTGCATCCAGTTTGGCAAAAGTGAGGTATGAAGTCCGAGCGAGCGTCGGTGTTTATTGGAAAATGAAAAGAAGTTGGTTGATAATAAGACTGTGGACGTTGTCGAGGCATATCCCTATGATAAATCTCCACCTGAAGCTATTGTGGTAGGCGATGATGGGAAATTGTGGATGCAGGGACGGATGATTGGTGGACCTGTAGTGGCTGGTGGAACTGCTTATTTGGAACTTCAAGTCAAGAATCATTCTAACAAAAAGGTGATTCCTCTTTCTTTTTTCTTCCTTCCTTTATTTTAAAGCTGATAATACTTGGATAGAACTCTAGCCTAACTCTAAGGCTTACACGCACGTTTTACCTGCCTGGTCAACAACAACTACAGCAACCAGCTACAGTTCAAATCTCGGACACTCTAACAACTGTTCCATTCCGCGGTCCAGAGTATATTATCCCCCCGGGTGCGGAAGGTGTCGCCAATCCGGTCTTTGACGTTCCTAAACTTGCCCAAGGGGGTTCAAGGCGGTACCTTAGACGGACAAAGCGAAGAAGAAGGAGGACAACCCAGGCGAACTTGAGAGTCTTTTTGAGATCCGGTGTGAAGTGGAAGTCAAATTAGGTATGGGTATCGGCAGGTCTGTTCACTAAATTCTCTACCTTTGGACCGGGTCTTGATCATGATTATTTTTCAATAGCAAAGATATCATCCTCGAAATTCCCATTGATGTGGTTCACCCCATGGCCGTTCCACAACAGCCAATACTAGACCCGTTTATCCAACAACAACCAATGTCGTATACCTATGCGAACCACGGACCCGTACTCGAACTTATGCCATATACAGATTATATCTATTACCCCAATCAAGGCGCATATATCGACCCTACACAGATTCAGCCATGGTTACCACCTACGGAATCACCTCTACTTTTACCTCAAGGATATCCGCATGGTTATGCGACTTCACCTAGTCCTCAATTGCTACCACCGTTTCAACAGTTTCATCCTATGCAAGCACCAGCAGACGGTCATACTCCGCTACCACCGCATTCATTCTTTCCTGAGGCTGTACCAGGCTTTCCTCCTGTTGCGTTATCTGTCTGTAATATCCTATCAAACCCCCGTTGTGGAGTCTCTACAAGAACCAGTCTCCGTGCACGCCCTTCCGCCTACAACAACCCCTCCGATGGATAATTTTGTTAATCCAGTTCCAAACCCCTCCCCTCCGGCTCCCAACACCGTGCTATACTCCCCCCGTCCTCAACTGACGCCCAAACATTCATTCACTCAAGATCCTGTCCTCGGTTCTCTGACTATCTCCAAGAGGGAACGAATCGGAGAAGATGGCTGCTGAAGTAGCTAAATGGAGTCGGGATCTTTCTGGAGATCTACCGAAAGCCGCGGTGCTGCTACCCTCGAAGGCCTTGATTGGAAGTCAACAGAGATCATTTGGATAATAAGACGCTACCTGGACCACCGGTACCTTCTGGCGAGTTTGGAGGTAGGAGAGGGATGGGTTGGGATGATGGCAATAATGTTATTAGCACCGAGAGTCATGATCAGGAAGAGCCTCAGCAGCGAAGGAGGAAGAGGGGAGATTTGATGTCTGCGTTCCCAGCTGCTGTGTATGATCACCAGGCTGTTCAAGCTCGGGAAAGACGCTAGAAGTGGATGAGTTGAGTGGGGTTCAGTTGGATGGTGTGAGCAGTATAGAGGTTGATGATATTTGCTGCCAGGAGGTAGGGAGCAGATGCTGAGTGCCAAAGAGGAGTACCTAGCCATATTATAGACACATATCGGGGGGTATTTCGGTGTTGCATCCATGTAATCAAACTACGCGGCGCGTATATAATAAATGCACATGAAATTTTCTTTGGTTGGCGCGTCTAAGTGCAGACCTCCATACAGAGTGATTGACTTATCATCAGCGGAGTAACGTGATTCTCCCTGCGTCAGAATCACCTGCAGACAGGTTTGTCGTGACCCGGGACGAGGTCAAACCCCGACCCGTCGTCAAGTGACTTGACTTTGATTGACGGGGTCATGATCGGTCAAGGGTCTGTGAGAATTTCCGTATTTGGGATGTCCTGAGATATCCTACTGCGTCCAACGTCGTCCAGCGTCGTCCACCTCGTCCAACACCTCACACAATTGTACAAAGTACGAATACACATAATATAAGTCATATAACATCAGTTTACATTAGTTGGAATCTCGGGGTGATTCCCATAAGCATTTTCCTCACTCAAGTTTAATATTTCATAAGCCTCCCAAAAGCCTCCATCTCTTTTTCCAAGTTTTCGATACCTCCTCTCCAGAAAGAGTTCACTCCTTCCGAAGGCAGGTCCATGGCAGTTGGGTAATTAAAGAGGATCTCGAGGGGGATGCAGGTTTTCTTCGCTTGAGTAGCTTGAGCTGATAGAGTTGCCGAGTTTAAAGGAGGGATAGTGATTGTAAAGGGTCCACTCGGAGCCCGCACAGTCACAGCTGGAGGGAGCTCGTCTGCATCCATCAGCAAAACCACCGGTTCTCCAGCTTTGCCTTCTTTAACTTTTACCCACTTTTATAGTCTTTCTTTCCTTTAGCTTTGGGCTTTCTGTTATATCTTTGGACTCATGCTGTCTCTGTCTTTGCCTTACTTCTTTGATTGTCTCTAGAATATATAGTAGAGATCTTTCTGGTACTTTACTAACCTCGCAAATTTTGAAATTAGAATGCAATTTCGTGAGCATGATGGTCTATGTATTTATTTACATAGAAGAGTTTGAATGCATGTAAAGATTGTGAATGGGTAAGCATTCGTGGAATGAATTCAGAACCGTAAACTCCAATTAAATGAGCTGCCCGGAGAACTGAATCAATGTGAATGACTGAAGTCACCCGCTGTCTCAGCCTCGTTGATGTACCTGCGGTGGGGACAGACCGCAAGTAGTACACAGTTTGTGGGGTTGATGTAGTTCTCTTCAGTAGGTGATAGTGAGGTTTTATGAGGTGCGAAGGTTCGCTTTAAAGTGCGAGATAATGCGCAGAAAAAGCAAAGTCCACAGGATGATTTTGAAGGAGTGCAAGTGTAGCTTAGCACAACGTTCCAAAGGTGGGATCAAAAGTGTGGTAATTTGTCCGTTCTCCTGTATGCTTTACCTTACTTGCTACTGCTAATAATATAGTAACTAGCAAATAGCTAAGTGCGGAAAGGTGAAACAGAAATGTAAAGTGTGGGTAAAAGCGGAGTCACATGGGTCCGGTAATTTGGTAATGAAACATAGGAGATAAGAGCCAAATAAAGGAGACAAGATAAAAATAAAGGTGATGAGTAATACAGTCACCTGAGTGACCTTTGTTGGAAGCATGTTTAAAGATTGCAAGAACAGCTGGCAACTGCAAATGATAATGCAAATGTTGGTGATGACTGCAAGCATCTGTGATGATCTGCAAGTGTTCTGCAATGAGCTGCGAGTATGTGCAAGTATGTGCGATGACCTGCGATGATCTGCGATGATCTGCGATGACCTGCAATGACCTGCAATGATCTGCAAGTATCCGCAATGATATGTGAGCATCCGTGAGTATACTGCAAAGGTTGTGAAACTGCAAAAATGGTGCGTTTACATCCCTAGACGTCTCCTGGGTCCTATCATCGTGTCAGGTTGCACCATCCACATCCCAGTATTAGGACAGGGGCTATCACCACAGTAGTAGCTACCATTGTTATCACAATAAATGGCAATTGCCATTGAGCTGTTGTGTAATGTGCCATAGTTTTTATGAAAGGCCTTTCATAAACTTGCCATGTCTCTTTCAATCCTTCTTTCAATCCCTTTCAATCCTTGTTTCAATCCATTTCAATCCTTGTTTCAATCCCTTTCAATCCCTTTCAATCTCTTTCAATCCCTTTCAATCCCTTTCAATCCTTTCAATCCTTTCAATTCCTTTCAATATGATTGTAAATTGAATATGGTAAATTACATAATCTATCTCATGGAATATTATGGCTTTTTGTGCATTTTAGCTTGTTGCTGAGGTCATTTTATGGCCTCTCTTGATATGTTTCAGTTAGGGTTCAGTTAGGGTCCATTTAGGGTTCTGTTAGGGTTATGTTAGGGTTCAGGGGTACATATAAATAACTGATTATTTATTGAAAGAATTGAAAGGATTGAAAGGGATTGAAAGGGATTGAAAGGATTGAAAGAAACATGGCAAGTTTATGAAAGGCCTTTCATAAAAACTATGGCACATTACACAACAGCTCAATGGCAATTGCCATTCTATTGTGATTATAGTGGTAGCTACCACTCATCACCAAACATTTCAAACCAATGTACAAGTGCACAAGGGTACACTACATCATCAAACTGGAAGGAAAAAAAGAACCAAACTTGGGCCACCCCCAATGCTGCAAAACCCACCTCATCGGGATTTCTCTCAATGAAGATGCAGTCATGGTGGGCAGGGCCTCGCCGCCAGGAAGGAGCACAGCGGATATGTTCACAACACATTCCGCCAGTGCCGGAAAGATCACTGGGAGCGTGAAAAATGGCAAGAGCCAAGTGAAAAATGTTGATATGTAGAGTTGGAGATATTTCGGGGCAGTTGTGCAAGCCAACATCCATGCCAAATATTTCAGAATCAGGGTTTTGTTGATCATATAAGAACCGACGGATATATTCATTGAGTTGAGGCATAGCGAGAAAATCAGAGAGAACAGCCAGAGTCTTGGGATATCCACGAGCTGCAGAAAATTGAGTCTTAGCTAACAAGGATGATAAAGAATACATCCAACATACTTACCAGGGCGTTTTGGCAGGCGTACACTGCCCTCTGACATCTCCTCTTCCATGTCTCTATCCTCATTTTCATCCACCTCGGCTTGAGTGGGTACAGTGGCTGGCAGAGGACGGAGGTCTTTACACTCCCCCAGGGAATCCGACAGAGTCCGAGCGGATCCGAGCGGATCCGAGCGGAGTCCGAGCGAGTCCGAGCACTTTTTCAGTGTATTTGAGTGTATTCCAAGCAGAATGTGCTCAGAATCCGCTCGGACTGCTCGGACTCGCTCGGACTCCGCTCAGATTGCTTGGACTCACTCGGACTCGCTCGGACTGGAACCTACCTACCTCCCCAACCTTATCAAAGCCCTAACAAAACCTTAAAAAAAACCTTAAAAAAACCTTAACAAAACCTTAACAAAACCTTAACAAACTATATACCTCCCTGACCTTAACAAAAACCTTAACACAACCTTAACAAAAAATCTTAACAAAACCTTAAAAAAACCTTAACAAAACCCTAACAAAACCTTAACAAAACCTTAACAAAACCTTAACAGAAGTATTTTCCCAGCCAATTTGTGTCTTATTTGCTCAGATCCACTCAGAATATGCTCGGACTCCTCGGACTCCACTCGGAATCTGCTCGGACTCCTCGGACTCCACTCAGAATTTGCTCGGACTCCTCGGACTCCGCTCGGATCCACTCGGATCCGCTCGGACTCCTCGGAATCCCTGGGGGACTGTAAATTACTGAGAGGACGCCACATTGTTGTTGGATTACCCTGTACACCTGTAAGCATCCCACGTTCCTCGAAATCAACATGCGCAGCGGCCAGCTTGTCAACCCGTTGATTTGTTAGAAGCATTTGGCCGATTGCATTGTTCCGGCTTGAACGTCGCCATGGTTGTTTAACTGCCTTGATGTGCTTGGATTCAGTGATGGAAGAACAGACACCATTAGGGGCTCCAAACATTTGAATCAGGGATTGATAGTGTAAAAGGGAGTGTTGACGAGGAAGGTCAAAGTGATTATGGATACCCAAAGTAATGAAAATTTGACGTTCTTCATGGTAGCGTTGAACAGCGGCATCAATCTGAACTAAGATGGATTCATCAATTTGTGACCATCGTACTAGGTAGCAGAACTCCATGAATGCGCTGACTGCACGTACCATAGCATCTGGGACCAGCCCTGAAATCGCAGGGAGAAAGACTTTCATGAGGGCTTTGGAATTGTTGCCGGTCCACTGCTTGAAACCGCGCCCATCAGGAAAATGTTGCAGACCAGAAAACCCTGGAACAACAGAAATTCTGGTGATACGGTCCTTGTTTAATAGTTAATCTATAATTCAGAATGAATACTGCTTACCGATGGTCCATTTCTGCAACTAAAGACTTTCCGTTTGGTTGTGACTCAAGATATTGGACAACCCATGTAACAATATGATCCTTGAATGTTCCTTTGATAATCTGGTGAAGAAGATCGGGCGATAACAGTTCATGGATGTTTGCATGTGGAAAATGAACTGTAAACGGCTGAAAAATGCAAAATTAATAAAATGAGAACATATATTGTCACTGGGCAAAATACCTACCACAATGTCACCAATTATGCCATAACCCTCCCACAATTCTTTCAAATCCCCGTCAAATGCTTCATGCAGGGCCGTTGTATGTTCATGAGAACGCTGGATGGCATCCTCAGGCTCTCCGTCAAGGTTATCTGAACGTGCGGTGCAGCTATAGATAATACAATATCTGAATTACTACAATGACGGAGCAGAAGGTTGAGTACTCACCGTGGACACCACCCTGAAACAACACATGCCAGCAAACATTGCTCAGGATAATCAGCAATGTATGGTCCAAGACCGTAGATGACTCGCCGGTAATGGCCATTGCCACAGCGTGTGATGCGAGGCGTCTCCATCCAGGGCCTCAGAGGCATCAGAATTCTTGTCAGAGATGAATGAAAAAGCTGGTGTCGGAATTTTTGAAGGGCTGCACTATCTTGGTGATCACGTCCAGCTATAAGACAATGTATTGAATGAATAATTGGTTTCTAATATCAACAAAATCTCTCACTTTTAGGTATTGCTAAAAAACTGATCACTGCCACAGCATCTCGGTGAGCACGGCGTACATGATTCTGTACATTGCCTAACAAGGCATAGAGCGGATAGTACTCATTTTGCCCAGTTCCAACCGAGACCGTTGTCTTGTCGCTCCCAAGAATTATTGGTGAGAACATCGCTCCATGTGTATCAGGATTAGATGCAATAGCATCCTAGAAACATATGAGTCTATCAATGACTTCACATTTGAAACAGAGACGTACCGCTTGGTCCCATGCCCAATTACCTGATAAAAGGTCTGTGTATTGCCTCTTTCCATCTCTGCCCAAAACTCGTTTCGGAGCATAGTCAATTTCACGGGACAAGGCTGGATTTCCAATCTGCGCTTCCATAACATCAAGTGGATTCCAATACCAGACCTCATACTCTTTGGTCATCCAACTAGGTGAATCTGGTGGCACCTCACCATCATACATTACTTTGAAAGCTTCCCATGCGATGTTGCCAAGAGGTATTGAGTCAATTCTTGTGTGAAGATCTCTAGCGTTGGAAAAAGGAGGATCAACCTCTTCATGTTTTTGTTCCTGTCTCGATGCCCAAAGATTCATCAAAATGTCGATGTTCCCAGCAGACATTTGTGTGCACGTAAAAAGGAAGTCAGCGATATGGAATTTGTCCTCGTCATGAAAAGGGAAGTAATCGGTGGGATCTGAAGGATCAGAGGGGGGTGGTGGTGCGTTTGGTGGTAGATTGAAGCCTTCATTGTCGCATGGCTGACCTGCAAATAATATATCAGCGTTGTAAAAATATTTATGTAATGTAAAACTCACCATCCAGATAAGGGTGTTTTTGGACATATATACCTGAACGACCTTGCACAGTCCATACCGTTCGTTGAGGAGTACTCTGGCTTGGTGTAGGTGGAACCTCCAATGGCACTTGGTTTGGAGGTGGTGTTTGAGGAGGTGATGGAGAGAGATCGACAGAGGCATCATGAACCGGTGATGGTGGAAGTGGTGAAAATTTGTATTGATTTTGGGGATTCGCAACACAGCTTGCCTGGTGCTTGGTGAGTCCTCCCGGAGTCTTGCAAGCTTTTTTGCAGCCTGGGAAATGGCAGCGATAGAGAGCAGGTTTGTATGAGGTGCGGCGGTGCATGGTAGTCGGTAGTGAGAGAAAGTTGGACTTGTTTGTTTGGAAAATGAAGAACTACAACACGTGTGTCAGATTATGGAACAAGGATATGGACTCAGTAGTTTTTTTTTCACTCACCATGTCAAATCCCACTTGACCATCCACTCATAACACCAACGCAGAAAAGCACCCAGGACTGATGCAAAATGCCTATAGTCGTAAAACACCACAACAAGCACAGGCTGAACATGACCGAAAAACAGCTGAGAAAAATGAAAAGATGACAAAGCAGCAGGTGGGCACTCACACAGCAGCGACACTCGAAAACAAGGCTCAAGCGAAGGCTAAAACACAAAAAGAGCAACTAGGGGTGCCAAACAAACCCCCATCTTCTATTGCTCATGCTTATCGCCAAAGATCTATAGAAGAAAACCCAGGACAAGTCAAAGGTTAGTTTTTTTTTTACATTATAACAATTACTCACAAAAATTCAGCATCACAAGTCAACAACAGCGCAAAGGCACCAGCAGCTACGCCTTCATCATCTCGCAAGAAATCAGGGCAGGAAGGATCTGAAAAAATTGATGGTCAGTTTCTTTCACACCATCTTTGGAGACTTACTCACATGTAGCGTATCACTAGTCAATGATAACATTTCGGATGCTCAGCCAGTGCCTCACATCCAAGGTAAAAAGAAGATGATCCAGAAGATCGTCTATGAGGAAGTGGATGGTAAGCTGGATCAATGTTTATTGTATGAGATAAGGAAAGGGTACTTACTTGGTATGGTAGAAGATGATGAAATGACTGATATTTATGGGGAAATAGTACCTTCCAATGTCAAATTGGACAGTTCCGAGAGTGACTTTGTCCCAGTCAATGGTGATGAGGACATGCTTGATGATGTTGAGCTCGAAGATGATGAGGCAGACACCAAGTTGGGCAGGCAAGGTGGTAAGAAGGAAAAGAAAGGTGTCACTGCAAGGAACCGGGTGCGTGGAATTCGGGACCAACTTGCTGGTTTGCAAGAAGCTTCTGAGGAACACGAGGTTGTCAACAAGTGGAAGGCAGTAGCTGAGCTACTGGTGTTTGACAAGTGACATCCTTACAATCGCGTTGTCTCACATCACTGATCTTGTTTTACCAGAGCACCCAAGAAGGCCAAATCAACGACATCTCTCCCATCGGGTGTGAAAAAAAATTGGGAAAAGGAAGAAATTCTTCTCCCACATGCACTGGCACGCAATCACCGCTCAGCGTCCTCTACCTCAGTTGTCTCTGTTTATCGTGGTCGATCTGCCTCATCTGGCTCAAATGTAACCACCCTTGTACCTGGTCACGTCACCACCATCAGCTCAAATGATGACGATCTGCCAGCATTCGAAACAGGTGGAATTCCATCGGATGATGATGAAGTTGAGCGCAAGTATATTGTCAATGAGACTGCCAATGGTTTCCGATACTGTGTAAGTACTTAAAATTTCTACATCTATGAGTGCTGATATTTTATTTTTTTTAAAAAAAGTCTATCGCTAAGATAGAGGACATTGAAGGAGCACCAACTCGCATCTCTAAACGCAGTGACAAAAAAACGGCTCGACCAACTTTCAAGGATCTCCCTGCCAAGACCTCAGACTTATTCAACAAAAGTTCTCTCCTCGAGGCTTACAACGCTACTGGGGAGCTCAATGCATGGGAATCACTCCCTGACAAGGATATTGTGGCTATGTGGAACCGTGTCTTCAGTGACATTTACCCTGTTACCATACATGATGGAGGAGACGGCAGGAATTACAGCCTCTTTGTTGTTGTTAAAAAATTGGTGTGCTGTTATATTATATCTTCATCTCGAATTTGTCTAAATTTGTAAAGGTATTTCGTGGGGTTTCATCCCGTATCTATAACCATCTAGCAGAGGCAGCTGTGACTGCTTTAGAAGATGAATACGATCGCCGAGAGATCTCAGCTGTCGAAGACCGTGCAAAATTTGTAATTGATATGCTAGGCAACAACAACAACACAAATCGCCCTTTCTTGTGGCAAACTACGGATAGCGTTGAGTGGGAGGGTGGCAGTCAAATGAAGGTACGTACTTGCCTTTGCGGAGCTTATGTTGCCAGCTGACTGGCTGATCCCAAAAACTACTAGGGTCTTTTTATGGGTCGGTTGGTACTTAAAACGCTGGCTGTCTACCTTGCACTTGTCACAAGCATTCGTCCGGACCTCGGTGGATACACACCGTCAAGCCGACCACGGGGTGCTTTAATGTTGTCCATTCAAGCGGTATGTTGATTTATATGCTCTGACTCGCAGTCAGGAATGTTGACTGACCGTTTCAATGTTAAGGTTCACCGTGCATTACAGTACTCGGTATCAGGAAAATTCAAACCACCGGGTGGGAAAGCTGGAAGTTTCTCGCAGGAAAACTGGGGTGATTATGAGATATTAGATGAGAAGCGGGGAAAGATGAAGCTCAAACAGAGAAGCACAATATATCAAAAACGGGTCGATAACATGCCAGATGCACACTGGGCTGCGATTATGGACGGTGATGTACCTGCGGTGGGGACAGACCGCAAGTAGTACACAGTTCATGGGGTTGATGTAGTTCTCTTCAGTAGGTGATAGTGAGGTTTTATGAGGTGCGAAGGTTCGCTTTAAAGTGCGAGATAATGCGCAGAAAAAGCGAAGTCCGCAGGATGATTTTTGAGGAGTGCAAGAGTAGCTTAGCACAATGTTCCAAAGGTGGGATCAAAAGTGTGGTAATTTGTCCATTCTCCTCTGTTCTGTTACACTACTTGCTACTGCTAATAATATAGTAACTAGCAATAGCTAAGTGCAGAAAGGTGAAACAGGAATGTAAAATGTGGGTTAAAGCGGAGTCACATGGGTCCGGTATTTTGGGAATGAAACATAGGAGATAAGAGCCAAATAAAGGAGACAAGATAAAAATAAAGGTGATGAGTAATACAGTCACCTGAGTGACCTTTGTTTGAGTCGTGTTTAATGATTGCAAGAACAGCTGGCAACTGCGAATGATAATGCGAATGTTGGTGATGACTGCAAGCATCTGCGATGATCTGCAAGTGTTCTGCAAGTATGTGCGAGTATGTGCGATGACCTGCGATGATCTGCGATGACCTGCGATGATCTGCGATGATCTGCAATGATCTGCAATGATCTGCAATGATCTGCAATGACCTGCAATGATCTGCAATGATCTGAGAGTGCCAATTTCCAATTGTACCTGCTGTCGCGCACCAATACTGATTGGTAGCGTGAGAAGAAAGCTTAAAAGTCGCCATCATGAAAATAAGCGGACTTTGAATTTGCTTACCTATTTTGGAAGCGGCCCTGAATCGCGTTCCTGGTCAACAAAACCATTCGTTCAACGATAACATCCTCATCGCTCATCATATCCCCAATGTCCTCCACTATGTTGTCTATCATTTACACTATCGACATGCTCCTTAACATCTACCATCCGTTTGTCCCTTGGCTAGTGATACAACAAAGCGATCAATCTACTATTCGCATCGGTCATCGGCTCGCGTTTGATCGCATCTATGGCCCATCATTTCAAGAACGGCCCGTTTATGGACACATCAGCTACATCTCCCATTATGTCAAAGGCTTTGTCATCGTTGTTGTGGCTATGGACCCACAAGTCTTCTCCTCAGCTATCTATCTTGCCATACCTCGCTCCTGGATCACACTCAGTCCCCTATCCTCAATCATCTACCTCTTATCTTATCATTCACTGCCAAAACCATCATTCACGCAGTACCTGAAGCCTTCCCACCCTCTTTATGACAATTTAGGAAGTCCAGGAGGATCACGACTAAGCAGGAATTGCAGATGAATCAGCAGCAGAGGATTATTCTCGCAGTGTGTCAAGTGTTATCAAGGCTGCGCGACATGGGATCATGGGCAAGTAGTATTTTCTCGGGAACAAGGCTGCGCCTTTCAAGTGTTGACTCAGGACCTTTCACATTTTTGACATGACCACACGCCTATGGAGTTGATATATTTTTGCTATTGGACTATGTACACTGCCTTCTTTTCTTTTCTCTCGCACTTTGACACTTTACAGATTTTTTTACTGTTCCTTTTTCTTTTCCATTGTTCTTTTCTTCTCGCAGCTGTCCTCTCTTTATCTTTCTTCCTTTGACAGCGCGTACTTTGTTTCTTTTTATTGTTTTACATAGCCTCATCCTTAGGGTATAAATACTGCTCTTTTGTACCAGGATAGGTAGTTCAGTTCAATTCATTCTTACCCCCCACTTTCATCATCTCAGTGGAATTCCAGTGAATTCCTCCCTCAAGTTCGCTTTTTCAGCCCTTTAACTGTCAATCTATCCCCACTGTCAATTACTATAGTCTTGCTGAAGACTCCCTCTTATTCTTCCTCATCCTCTTCCTTAACCCCTCTGAGTTCGCTTTTTCAGTCCTTTACTGTCAACCCACTGTCAACTGCTATAGTCTTACTGAAGACTCTTCCTCATTCATCCTCATCCTCCTCACCTCTATTCTTGCCCCCTACCTCTGTGTGTTACAAGTCAAGGTTACACCTTCCCTAAACGAACAACAGGGAGTCTCTTGACCTAAGGTCTGGTCCACTGCTCTCTGGTTGGTGTTTATATACAACAACAACAACGATTTATACCGCAACGATATGTGAGCATCCGCGAGTATACTGCAAAGGTTGTGAAACCGCGAAAATGGTGCGTTTACATCCCTAGACATCTCCTGGGTCCTATCAACGGTGCAACTGCATTCATAGGAAGGCGAAAGGGGGTTTACGCAGAGCAGAGCGCTGAAATGGATGTAATTGAAGCAGATGACGATGACGACGAGGCAGCATTATATGACCCTATGTTTGCGTAGGCTTGAACGGGACCCAAAGCAGTCCAATATCGATGTACTTTACTTGTCTTTACAGTATACTTCCTAAAAATAAAGGCTACTTTCACTAAATTTAAAAGTGAATATTGACTTTAAAAGACAAAAGTGTCTCTTGTGAGAAAATGGACTGGGCTTATCGAAGACATGACGACTCTCAGTCTTTTTTAGTCTTTGGTTGTCTCAGGGTCTTTCGAAAGACATCAAAAGATGCCCTGAAAGACTTGACGCTTTTGCTGATGTCATAATCATCACCTATATCCTTGTCGCCATTTGCAGAAGCCGCACCTGCAATCAGATGCTCAGCAGCTTGGATAATTGATGAAAATCCAGAAGATTGTCATGGTCACCAATGTCAAGATGATCAGCCACTGAGTCGGGTTCTTGTTCCCCTGCCTCAGAGGTGAAGTTTCATTTACCTCGCACATGAATCAGGCCAGCCTTGAGATGCATATGCTTGATATCCATTCCCACCATTGTTATCTTGCAAACTCGCTCAACCCCTAGCTTGCTATGGATACCTGTGTGAACGAGTCCCATGTGGCTGAATGCACGTTCGCATCCAGCTGAATTGGCAATGACACTAAGAATATGTATTGCTAATTTTGTGAGGCGGTTGCGGCCGGTTTCTTCGCGAGTATCAATTCCTTCCCATATTTCAACAGGATTCACCTCCTGACCCTGTTTGATGGAGTGAAATTTACTATGGTCATAACTTGACTCGGAAGTTTGAAATATATCACAACTTACTTTCTTTTGGGCTGCGTCAGTCCAGTCCACCAGAGCCATGCATTCGGGAGAAAATTCTTCATGCTTATTAAAGTAGTCCATAAATGCGGCTTGAAAATCTGCATCCACATCCACTCTGAACACACGAGAGTGCAGATGCTTGAGCATATTACATAACCCAATCAGTGTTAAGGCAATGTGTCGTCAGGCTAGAAAGTCCCCACGGAGGAAGGGATTGAGGACAACAGCAGCAATAAAAGGATCTTGATCGGCAGCTGCCCAGCGCTTCTCGAGGCTAGTGAGAACTTGATTACGCACATTGAAGTCTTCTGCGAGACTGAGATTAGAATAGATGCGGTAGAGGTTTGCAAGTGTTGTGAGGACATGATAAAGCTGTGTATTAGATGCCTGAGTAATATTGGTGGCAATTGCAAGCGGCTCGAGATGGCTACAAGTCCTTTAAAAAAAATAAGCATCGACAAGTCTACATTGACTATATACATAGTAAATTTGGTAATGCTTTTTTATTTTATTTTATTTTATTTTTTTATGTCAATTTAAGTCTATAGAGCGTAGCCCCATGCAGACGTTACACACTCGGGTTGAACTATACTACCAGGCCCCTAATGCCTTTCCCCTTTCCCCCACCTCCTGATGCACTAACGGGGTACACCCAAAGCGAACCGATCCCCTAAAGATTAGCCCGGCACAGAAACACCATTTTCAGGAGCATGGTATAACGTGTAGTGGGTAGCTGTTCATCGACTCGATTTTTGATAACTTGAATGAGATGGGATACTCCCTCTGTCTTTTAAGTACCCGACTGGCTGGCAGTAGGTACGACGAAGTGATGCACGCTAGGGGGTAGTTAGTATGGCGACTTGTCGTAGAGCGGGCGATTATGTTTTGTGTTGTAGATTATAGTGAAATATAGGGATAGCTTCGTGTCGAGCGAAAATCAGCCTTCCTCCTGTCTTGCGCTAAAAAGTTTCGCAACGTGATCGCAGGGTGACCTAAGAAATGTATCATCCTTGTGCTTGTCTACTGTGAATGAGCAGGAGCGGGGACTTCACCTGGCTTTTTCAACCGACCTGTCCTCCCTATGTACCGTAGCAGCTCCTTGACATGGTCCTTGTTCGCGAGGATGCCCCTCAGGTTCCTCGATTGAACCCCCACCTTACGATCCAAATCATGTCTTTCGTAGTCGAAAGTAGGACATTCGAAGAGAAAGTGGACGACTGTTTCCGTGACCTCTTCGTGCCGGGCTCTCCAGCACGAGCTGCATCTTTTTGATTCGACTTTTCCTATTCGGTGTAGGTAGGCGTTCAGCGGGATGTGATTAGTCCGTAGTTGAATGATCAGACTGCTCTGTGGACGAGTGAGTGACTCCTGAGTTTTTCGGAACTTGTTGAATGGGAAGTTCGGATCTATATTGTCGAATCGCTCTTTTCTTGGTGAGAGATCCCATTTGCCCTTCCAGTCGTTCTTTAGTTGATACATGTACTGAGTCTTTGTAATGCCAGCGCTGAGTGGAAGAGGTGAGCGTAGCGGGTGAGGTAGATGTTCCAGTGGAGCTGTGGAACCCGCCGCTGCACTCTTCGCTTCCTCGTCCGCGCGCTCGTTGCCTTTGACGTTCTCGTGAGCTGCAATCCATCGAAGCCTTATTCTTTCTGGTGTTCTGGTAGGTATTGCCTGTTCAATAAGGGATTCGGCTTGGCTAGTAAAGCGTTCCACTAGATGATAACCTGACCTCGCTCGTTGGGCACCTACTGATCTAATGAAAGCCTGGCTGTCGGAATAAATAGAAATGGGAAGTCGACTTATTCTGTTTGATCCTCGAAGCAACCACAGTGCTAGCAAACCTCCCGCCACCTCTGCATCCCAGACTGAGTATTCCTCATCTGTGCCCAACCGATATCGGAGAATCTTCGAAGGTGCATTGATGGTGCCATTTCTTGGATAGTACATGACTGCTGCTGCACCTACGAATCCGTTCTGGCTAGAGCCGTCGGTGTATATTCTGATATTGGCGTCATCTTTAGACTCCTCCTCGATGGATTCTTCTTTACTGTTAGCGATGACGATATCGATTGGGAGCCTATAGCTGGGCGGTTTTGTCGCTGCTGGAATGTCTTCCAGTGACGAGGGGTTGATCTGAAAGAGCTTAAGAAGATGCTGGATGTTAGTTATATGCCTTTTCGCTGGGCGTTCGTAGTATTTTACCGCCTGTAGAGCTACCGGGTTAGTGGGTGGCAGGGAACAGATTCGTGTTAGCGCTCGATGACAGATCTTTTTAAGGAGGAGATCTATAGGAAGGAGGCCCGAATGGGCATCCAGCAGGTCAGTAGGAGTGGATCGGAGGGCGCCTGTAGTGGCTAAGGTCGCCATCCGCTGCAGCTTGCCGAACTCCTTGAGAGCTTTGACCGAACCTGCATTCCTTCTCCTACCCTGCTCCTTATACGGCGGCGTGTACCACACATCCAGACCATAGGTCATCTTGGGGACTGCGACTGTGATATACAAGCGTCTCATGAATTTTGCTGAGAGACCTGAGGCTGGTTTCGTCAGCCGCTTGTATAGTAGTATCCATTTGGTGGCCTTGGAGATGGCTTCGTAGGTTTGCGTCTTCCAGTTGAGCTGACTATCCACGTGAATGCCTAGATATTTGTACACTGACGCCACCTTGACCGCTTCGCCCTTAAGCAGCAGGGCTGGTGGTTCCTGGGCGACTGTGTGACCTAGTCGGCCTGGGTCCGCGAATCTCTTCCTTGTGAAGTGGGTGACCGCCAGTTTATCTAGAGCAAAAACGGAGTTATGATCATTAGACCAGGTAAATCCGCCTTCCATCCTAGTCATGAAGTTAGTCAATATTTCCACTGTTTCGCCCAAGTCGTCGCCTTCAGCCATGACCAATGCATCATCTACAAAACCCAGGGACTCCTCCTCCGGGTTCTCTGCTATGTCGAGCAGGTCAGCATTATATATGATATAAAGTAGCATCGACAGGGGATCACCCTGGCCGATACCATTCGAGATGAGAATGAACTCTGAAATGAAATCATCAAATTTCATCCGGGTTCGCCTACCTGTCAACAGGGACTTGATGAAGCGAACATAGACCTTAGGTATTCTCCTTTTCCGGAGATTGTGAATCAACCGGTCGGTTACCGCGTT
The DNA here is from genome assembly GCA_015039465.1 of Phlegmacium glaucopus. Taxonomy (NCBI): domain Eukaryota; kingdom Fungi; phylum Basidiomycota; class Agaricomycetes; order Agaricales; family Cortinariaceae; genus Phlegmacium; species Phlegmacium glaucopus. The sequence continues at coordinate 27,487 of MU130619.1, forward strand.
CGGGAAGGCTCCTTCCACATCGAGGTAGAGGACAGATACTACCTTGTCCTGACGCCACGCCGTTTTGACCTTATTGACCAGGGTGTGAACGGCGTCCGTAGTCATCCGACCGGGCCTTCCTCCAAAGTGACTTTCCGGTAGCAGACCCTCCTTTTCGACCATACTTGAGATGTCTGCCGCGACTATAGACGTAAGCACCTTTGCCAGAGTACACAGCAGGGCGATAGGTCAATGAGCCTTAGGGACCTCGTAGTCTGGCTTTCCTGGTTTCCGAAGAACTATCGTCGTGAAGTCCTTCCATGCGTCAACGTAGAAACCTAGCCTAATGATGGCCCGATAGATGTGGTCGAGGTAATCCTCTATGATATCCACGGCTTTCTGGAGCACCACGTTGGGGATCTCATCCGGACCACTGGATTTGTACGGCGACAGGGCTTTGATGTGACGCCGGATCTGTTCCTTAGAGATTGTGTCTGGGGGAGGTAGCGGTGCTGGGTAGACATAATTCGCGGGGACTGTCGACTCTGCTGGCTTCGGAGGAAAGAAGATTTTGTGAAAAACCTCTGCTTTATCCTCGTTAGTCATCACCTCTCGTACCGTACCGTCCGCTTCCTTTACTTTGAGCGTGGGGATGTGAGACTTGCCTCCATCCCCTACCGGCTCCTTGAGGTATCGGTTGACGTTCCAGAGGTCATTGGCTGAGGCTTCTTCGAGGTAGTCTATCCAGTGTGAGCGTTTCGCCTCCAGGATCGCTCGCCCATACTCATGAGCTACCTCTCTTCGTTCTACATGACAGGGATGGTGAGGAACCGCTCTGTATCTCATAGCGCCGCGACTTAGCTTGTTGAGCTTCTTTTTCAACCTTTGCAGATCGCTGTTCCACCATCTTTTTGAGTGCGGACAGGGTTTACTAACTGGTACCTGTTCCTTGATTGCCTTCTGAATAGCTTCGGTCAGGTCGTTGGCTGCCTGCTGAAGTTCTTCATTGGTTTTGATTGGGGCCGGCAGTGGTATTGTCTCGATGTTGGTCAAGAGTTGCTCCCGAAACGCGTCCCAGTCTGTCATCCGGAAATTGAAGGAGAGTTTAGGCTCTATTCTTTCCTGAGGGATGTCAATGATTGTCGTAATCGGGAAATGGTCTGTGCATGGCGGCTGTAGGTAGCTGTCCACGTCGCACCGTATAATTAGTGGAACCAGTTCTGGGCTGCACCACACGTTGTCCGGACGTGAATATAAGTTAGTTACCATATGTTTGAGAGTCGGGATTCCCTTCGGTAGGGCCATTTCCAGACCCTCGTCCGCTACCATACCTATCAGAGTGGCAGCATCCCTCGTTGCCTGAGGGGTGAAGAGCCGCTCGTCTGCCTCATCGTCCCAGAGGGGATGATGCCTATTGAAATCACCGCACCAGAGGACATGATCGTTAACTCCCCCGCCTATACTGACTCACTCTTCATGCATGAATTGGCGCAGCCACGTAAGCGTCTGGGAGTGAGTGCAGTTGTTATAGATATTTATAATTGAAATTTTCTTGTTACCCATTTTAATTTGAATAGCCGTTAAGTCGTTGTTACCCGGGATGTTCATCGCTTTCCATACGTTTGAAGAAAGTCCGCTGTTTACCCATATAACTGAGCGAACCACGTCGTCTGGTCTGTCCAGGCGGTCCTGGGGGAAGATGCTGGCGAAGCTGTTAGGTGTTCATATGTGACCGAGGAAAGTAATATAAGGCTCCTGTATTAGTATTATGTCCCAATCTTTACCCAGAGCCCCATTGATGAGGTCCAGGTGGGCTTTTTGTGATTTGTTAATATTGATTTGAAGTATCCGTAGTCTGTTTGGCAGAGGTTCTAGGTTTCTATTCATTGGGTAAGATAAGGGAGGTCAGCGTCGAGGGGTGGCGCCCCTGAGAATAAGTTGTCTAATGTGCTTAGCTCGGGATGTGGGAAAAGCGGCCTGTCCTGCGAGGCCCTACCGAGGAGTCCTTGGTCTGGCCCAGCATCCCTTGGGTGACGGTGGGGCCCGAGACTGCTTGTTGCTACCGGTCTGAAATTGAGCTGACGCTGCCTTAATCTTTGCGGGGGTGCTGCTTGTCGAATTGGGGGGCCTTCTGCAGGTTTGTATCTGCTAGCTGGGTCTGGTAGAGGTGGTCCCGTCGCCCAAGTCCATGGTTCAGCTGACGGGTAGTAAGGAAGGTCATTCTCTGGATGTTTCATGTCGTACTCCCGACACTTCCTGATGAACGTGGGACAGTCTCTAGACCAGCTGGTATGATCCTCTGCATCGCAGGATCTGCAGTGAGTGACGTTCGTGTTGGTACAGGAGCTAGTTCTGTGTCCTCGTGTGCCGCAGGTCCCGCAGAAGTCTTCGTTAAAGGTACACTCCGCCGCTATGTGGTTCCACCCTTGACATTTAAGACACCTGATCGGTTCCTTCTTGTATTTCGATACCGATACCCGCTTGTTACAGATTACCAGTCCAGTTGTCTTCGCCCGGTTAGCTGCGTCTGGGTCCGAAAACATGAGAATGAGGTGGCCGCATGTCTGAGTAGGTGCCCTCCGTGCGGGGGGTTTAACCCATCGTACGCTGGTAAGGTCGCCCGTCTGAATGTTGTTGACCTCCTCAATCTCTCTCAAATGCTCTGGGGAGTCCGTGTTGAGGTTGAGCGGAACGTAATAGGCTATGACTGGGTGATTCCTTTTCTTGAGTTGGGCCCCTGCCCCATCGTTCCCCAAGGCTGTAATGAAGGCGTCAGTATGTTTTTGCTGGGTAAACCACTTAGCTCCTTCGTCATACAGGAATTCCCCCAGGAAGCCCTTGTTTGACAGTTTCTCCACTGCCCGTATCTTGCGTTTCTCTATGTCCCCCTCCCCTGCTGCTTTGACCATCGCTCTATTGAAGAGGCCCAGCATTTCTGCTTGACTGACTTGTTGCATTGTCGAATCTGCCGGAAAGTCCAGGATAAACTGTCGGGCCCTAATACCTATCCTCGCTACGACCCTAGGATCCGCTCCTTCTGGAGCTCTGTGCTGGCCTAGGATCGCGTCCCTGTAAGGAGTTGGGATTGGAAGATTGGCCTTGTCTTCGAGAGTCTTGGTTGTAGCGGCCATTACTGCGATCTGCTTATCGACTTCTTGACTGAATGTAGATCGAAAATGATCTGTCATGGTTTTTAGCTCATCGTTCATATAGCTCAACTGAGAGTTCACCGCGTCACGCGCCGTAGCCACTACGGCATCCTCTTCCATCTTGTCTAAGAGCCAGGCTACAGAGCGTATAGCTTGGACGATCTCTCTGGGTATCTTGTTTAGGGCCGAGATTTGGAAAAGTGCTGATGAAAGGGTGGCCGTCGTAGCTGGGGCGCCCTCTGGGACCAACAGGAGTCGAGTTTCGAGGAAACTGCGACCTTCTTGTACTGAGCTGATCAGATCCGGATGTGCGAAGTTCGGGTCTACTGGTGATGGCGATCTAACGCTGCTTGAGGGGCCTACGTTTGACCTGGTTTGAGCTGAGCCGCCTAGGGGTCCTCGACGTGTTCCTAGAGCCGGCTTCTTCCCTATCTTTTCGATAGGATCCTTCGTCATTGTCCTTGGGTAGCTTGATGGCTGGCCTTAGGAGTGTTTCTGTGAATAGTAACCTGACTACTTCTATGCTTTACGCCTTTTCCTCCGATTTTCCGCCACTCTTTTGAGCGTGGGAATATAGCGAGAGTCGTGGTAATAGAGCAAGGAGCGGTCCTTGGTAATGCTTACTTCTTTATGTGGTACCAGAACTGCGAATCATTGATTATCTCCTGCACCGCTATAGCCTTTGCTTTGTCTTCGCTTTTAGAGCCAACACTTGCAATCATGGTGTCGCTGTATTTAAGCCAGGCAGCTCTCAGACTTTTTTCAATAGTGAGAAGTCGTCGAAGTGCAAGACAGTGTGCGGTCCATCAAGTGAGCACAGGGAGAATCAAGGCCAAGAACTTTTGGTGTGTGCATAATTGTTCCTGACGAAATAATCCCAATGCATGACTGTGATTATCAAAGCCTTTGGGATGCAATCTTGGAAGGGAAGCTTGAGAGATAGGTAGTCGCCGACAATAAGATTAATTTGATGTGCCCAGCAAAGAATGATGATAAGCCATGGCATTAGCACGAGAAGTAACCGCCGCATTTTGCGTGCATCACCACCATCATCGGAACATGCAGCAATAACTGAGAGACAGTATGTTTCTTCACTCCATTTGATGTCCTCTACAACAAGCTGCAGAAGGGTCTCACCAGTCTTCGGTTGTGTTGAAACATCGTGAGTTCACATCAGATATGGCTATATTAGTAAATGTAATTTTATCAGTAGTTCAATAATATGGAATTCATGTATTTATGGCTTACCTCAAAGTCTACGCTAACCATTGTTGCAATGATTGCCTGCTTAGCTTTGTTCTTCCATCCATCTGTCTGAAAAGTAGCCTTCCACCCTTTTAGCTTCAGCTTCAACTTATCCTCAACTTTGCCTGCCTCCCGATCGAGTATAGGCCCTGATAAGGTTCGACGATCAGGTACAATCGCACCCGGAATCCACTTCTCAACAAACAATTGCATCTGTGGATTGTGTGCAGTGTTCCATGACGAGCGAGTTGCAATGAGGAGTTTACATAAATCTTCACCAAATTCTTGCTGTAGCGGTGGGTTCCATGCCCTTCCAACCGGACTTGGTGAGTTATCAGGGCTTGTGAAGCTTGACACTCTAGGACGCTTTGGTGGTCGTTCTAAATTTACAAGCGGCACAGATAACAGAAGTGGGCTTGGGCTTGGTGATCCAGACATCGTTGCTGTAGGATGACCTGATCCCATCATGGTAGTGGGGAGAGGCATACTTGCTGAACGTCCAAGCATGGGAGGATTTTCACGGCGATTTTTCTTCCCATTAATTTCTTCTATAGCACAATTTCTGACATCTGGGGCAACAAAGACGCATTTTGATAAGTGTGGCACCATTGACTGGCCCGGTTTTCCTGCAATTGGGGCAGAGTCTGTGCGTGCTACATAATTTTTATAACAGTTCCGAAGGTAAAAAAGTCTGGTACTATAGCCACCTTGTGCTTCCCAATCTGCATCTGTACGGCCACTGCTAATTCCACTGACTGCCAAAGCTGGTCCTTGTAATGGTTAAGGCATGCAATGCACCATGCATTCTTGTAAGAGTTGTTATTTCAAAAGAAATGGTTGTCAGTGATAAAATACCCCCAAGACCAGTGCTTGGTAGACATAGTAGAAGGACAGGACGAGCAAGGGACAAATTAAATGCTTCATTGACTATATACTCGTGTACACGATGTCTCAACGCAGTTGGCACGAGCCTCAATCAAGCATTATCTTAAGGATTATCTGCAAATTATCTGTCCATCACTGGCATCACAGAATTTCCAAAAAAGGTCTGACCCCCATCATGACCCTTGACTACGTCAAGTCAGTTGACGTGACCCACCCTGACCTGACCCCTCTGACCCCGAGTCAGGCTGACTTGTACAACGCTGCTTGCAGATATTACAACTCTCTGCATTATCTTCGGCAGTGCACAATCTATCATGCATTAGATTGGAGAAGGGTTTTGTACAAAAAGAATCTTGCTGGGAGAACACTAAGGACACGTTGCAACAGTGAGCACTGGCACCCCTTTCCTCTCATATAATACTTACGACTGGCAGGAACAGTCCCCTGCATTGCTCAGTCTCTTTACGGTCTTTTCAGTTATATGGGCCTCAATAATGTCATCTACTCCTTCAGAGGAGGCTTCTTTGCTCAATAAGCTCAATACTACACCTTTGGCCAAATTCAATACGTCCCCAAAAATACCTGTAACCTTCGACGTACAAGGCTTGTTCAGAGTCTCGCCGGTTTATGACATTATGGCTGGCATTCATGCTGGTCGTATATGACATACTGAAAATTCTCTGTAGTTGGCCCGACTTTGAGTTCAGCATGGATAATCACCCGTCAATTGGTGTCAAAGTATTTAAACATGAATATTGATTTGGTTGTGGCCATGCCATGTGGGTGTGAGTGGTGTACTCTCACCTCCAAGTATAGTTCTGACGTTGTTGAATATATTTAAGTGTTTGACTTGGGAGATGCTATATAGCCTATGGGTGATCAATGCTTTTGAGTGGTAGGTTTTGTCCTCTTTCATGTTGGACAAGCCACTGCTTTGAAGTAAGTATTTTGCATTCTTTCCTGGCATTGTATTGTAAATTAAAATTTTCAGGGAGCATTCAGTAGCACTATCTGCAAGCCAAGCAACTGCCCAGTCACACATCTCTCGCGGTCTGTTTGACTGGTTGCTCCACCGAGAAAAAATGTTATTCAAGTTCATGCACAAATATGAGGCGGCTGAAAGTGCTTGCAGAATATCCGGTACTCTGGCAGTTAACTTAAACGGGTGATGGGTGTGTTCTCTATCATATGGTTTGTTCTCCATAAACATAGGTTGTCATGACCATTTAGATTTTCCCCAGCTGAACTGAAATCATAGAAATGAATTTTTCTCATATCATTACCGAATTCTCTTTTGGTCCCCATTTCCCATATATTGTACAACCACTCGACGACTCTTTCAAAGCAACAGACAAAAGTCAGTTTAACCCTTGTAAAATCATGAATCTATCATTAACCGTCAATTAGATCTTATTGCATTCCAGTATTTCCTCTACATTGTCCAATCACCTAAATTGCACCTCAAACAAACCCTCTATGCACTAATCAATATAGTGTTATATGTTATACACGTGAGATATGTACAACATGACCGAGGAACCTCTGGAATATTTTTCTAATTTGAACTCAACCCTCTGCATATCACACTACACCAACAAACAATGACCTTCCTCCACCTTCTCATCCAAGTAGGAGGTGTTCTTGGAGGCGCCTTTGTATGCATTGGTTACACTATTCGCATTACCACACGTCCTGTTGAGATTGTTTCCGGTGCAGACTAAGCACCTGGCATCATTGTTGCAGGGTCTTTTGTGGAAGCACTTCACCATATTCCAGTACAACACGCCGCTTCTTACTGGATTTCCTTCACCTGGCATACCATCTCCCTACATCAATTCTGCCACTTCTACCTCCAACCCAGGTACACCAGGCTTCGTAGGCCTTGGATATCTGTCAGGTTCATTTGGACCTATACCATCACCGGGAGGTATACAGGCATCAACAAACCTTGGTCACTCCTCGTTCAACAAGTGCAGGATCTATTCTATCACGTGGTCCAACACAAACTTTGTTAACCTCAGATCCTAATGACCCAGGTGTTGTATTAAATATGCATTCATCTGCATCGCATAGTGAGTATCCTGCCTCAGCTAATCCTCCTAATGGAAACGGGTTTCAAATGACACTATCACTGCCACCCAAAAAAAAAGTTGTCCCAAGGAAATATGATTCAAGTCCATCTTTTTTTTTTTATGTAGGAGGGTCACTTATGGGAAGCATTTGATGATGTACATGGATTTTTAATTACCCCAACCTGGTTGTGAGGAACTTTTTTTTTTGCATTTGGGGCTTAAAAAATTCATTTGTTGTCACTGCCATGTATTGTACCTGACCAGATGGAATTTGCCTTCTATAATCCCAATTTCTAACTTGTGGCTGCAAAACATTTATTTCAGATGTTGGAAGAAGCAACTGATGATGTCTTTTTCTCTCTCTCTTGCATTTGAAAATAAGAACTATTGTTCATTCAGGCTTAAATAAGGAAAGCTGACATGGTTAACATTGCATGTCAAGATATTTGCATCCACTAACATCCAATGGTACAAATTGTACAATTTACTGTTCCTTTAAATTTAAGCTGCTGATCTCACACTGTTGTGTTTGCCAGGGTACTGTTTTCCTGGAATAGCAGAGCTAGAGGGACATTTGGGGGACTACTGTTTTTATTTTGTTAATAATTATATAGTATTTCAATCAAATTGTCCAAAAGTTAAACTGAAAACTCCAAATTGTATCCAATCTACCAGGTGACAACTTGTTAATTGAATGTATATACTCATTGCTATGCCAGTGCACCAGGCATTTCCAGGCAGATTTGAAGTTATTTCACAACTATTGAGGACAAGCATACCTGAGAGTGAAACCCATGGATCTGCTCAACAAATTAAACAATCACTCAATTCCAACTGAAAGCTGAAGATGTATCAACTTGAACACATGAAGACATTGTTGTCACAAGAGGAGAAGAGTGGCCAGTGGCAAGTCACAAGTGCAAGCAATATACTTCCATTTCAAAAAATTACAATTACAAGCAAAGATATCCAGCAAGCCATGATTCCTCTCTGAGCTCTCCCCCACTACCCACAGGTTATATTTTTTTCTCTCTTTTTGTTCTTTGCATAAAGGGTGTGATACTTTGAGTATGCAATAGAGCATTGGCTTATTTCCCTGCTACAGTTCCCAATTAGTTAGTGCTACTCATCAACAAATAAGAATTGATTCCATACACAAGAGATTATTCAATGCAGTCTGTACAGCCTCCTTAACCAGCAATTTATGATTGATATCATTGACATGGAAAAAGGCTTTGAAAGGATTTGAGAATATATGTTTGACATGACTCTTTACATGAGAGCCTTTGAAAAGATTTTCAAGTTCAAAAAGATTTTCAATTCCTTGCTTGACAGTGGCATCACAGGCTGATTGCTGATAAATTTGAGCAGCTCTTTCTAAAGAGTTTTTGGTAGTTGGTGATTCTTGATGAAGAAAGAAAGACAAGTGGCCAATAATGGCTGCAACTAATAGTCAAGTCAATATTGAGAGTATGGAAAAAAGGTTGAATGAGATGCATGCCAATTGCACAGTATGTAGCATCTTTTAGGTTGAATTTGGTAGATAAGCTTGAAAGCTTGAAAATTTTTGGAACATGAAATTTAGCCACCCCCACCAGTGTATTGCCAAAGAGCAAACACTCACAATGGGTGACATAATTTTGGAGATAGAAGCCTGTACATTGAAATTAATAAAAACTGGATAAACAAATAAGTACAGAGATGGAAATGAGGCAAAAGAAAATCACCAAATGATATTTTGTTACAGAGATTAAAAAAAAGTTAAGAGTAATGATACTTGCCATCTATAAGCAAAGGTATTGGTAGGTAAGTAGAAAGACAGATCAGAAAGTATTGCACATACTTCCTGTGGAGAATGTAAGTTGTGGAGAAATTGATAAATAACATGACATGTTGAACATACATACTGTCCAAAGGACATATCAATCAGGTAAGCAGAAATAGACACATGATTGGTGCACCTACATACTGTCCAAATAGATTAGAGAACATTGAGGCTATTCTGTGCTTGCACTTACTTGCTGTCAAAAATTTGAGCCAGATTTAAGGCACATCAAGATGGTCCTTGCACTTACCTCCTGTGAAAAGAGTAAATTAGAGATGAGGCAGATGAAGACAGACTTAGACAGTCTTGCACTTACATCCTGTCAGAAGAGTAAGCAAGAGTCAGGGGATATCAAGACAGTCTTGCACCTACCAACTGTGAAAGAGTAAGTCAGAGTCAAGCCAGATCAAAATGATCATGCACTTACAGACTGGAAAAAGAGTAGGCTGGAGTCAAAGCAGATCCAGATGGTCATGCACTTACCCCCTGTCAAGGAGTAAGTGACAGGCAAGGTATATCAAGATGGTCTTGCACTTACAGGCTGTTAAAAGAGTAAGCTACAGTCAAGACAGATCAATATGGTCTTGCACTTACTTCCTATGAAAAAGGTAAGCCATAGTCAAGGCAGATGAAGATGGTCTTGCACTTACCAACTGTGAAAAAATTAAGCTACCATCAAGGCAGATGATGATGGTCTCACACTTACATACTGTTAAAAGAGTAAGCTAAAGTCAAGGCAGATCAGAATGGTCCTTGTGCTTACCAACTTTCAGAAGGGTAAGCCAAAGTCAAGGCATATCAAGATGATCTTGCACTTACAGACTGTCAAAAGAGTAAGCTAGAGTCAAGGCAGATCAAGATGGTGTTGCACTTACCAACTGTCAAAAGATAAGCTGTAGTCAAGGCAGATCAAGGTCTTGCACTTACAGACTGTCAAAAGAGTAAGCTAGATCAAAGCAGATCAAGATGGTCTTGCACTTGCCAACTGTCAAAGGAGTAATGTAGAGTCAAGGCAGATCAAGATGGTCTTGTACTTACATACTGTCAAAGGTGTAAGCTAGAGTCAAAAGCAGACTAAGATGGTCTTGCACTTACTAACTATGAAAAGAGTAAAACAGAGTCAAGGCAAATGAGGATGGTCTTGCACTTACAGACTGTAAGAGGAGTAAGCTACATTCAAGGTAGATCAAAATGGTCTTGCACTTACCAACTGTCAAAATAGTAAGGTAGAGTCAAGGCATATCAAGGTGTTGCACTTACAGACTATCAAAAGAGTAAGTTAGGGTCAAGACTGTCAAGGAAAATCAAGATGCTCCTGCACTTACATGCTGTCAAAAAGGTAAGCCACAGTTAAGGCTGATCAAGATAGTCTTGTTCTTACCAACTGTCAAAAGAGTAGGCTAAAGTCAAAGCAGATCAAGATGGTCCTGCACTTACCTCCTGTCAAAAGAGTAAAAGAGTGAACTAAAGTCATGGCAGATTAAAATGGTCTTGCACTTACAGACTATCAAAAGAGTAAGCCAAAACCAAGGCATATCAAGATGGTCCTGCGCTTACAGACTGCAAGAAGAGTAAGCTAGAGTAAAGCCAGATCAAGAGGGTCTTGCACTTACATACTGTCAAAGGTTAAGCTAGAGTCAAGGCATATCAAGGTAGTCTCCCACATACCAACTGTTAAAAGAGTAAGCTGAGGTCAAGGCAGATCAAGATTGTATTGCACTGACTTCCTGTTGAAAGAGTAAAAGATTAAGCTAGAGTCAAGGCAGATCAAGATTGTGTTACACTTACATACTGTCAAAAGAGTAAGCTAGAGTCAAGGCAGAGCAAGATGGTGTTGCACTTACAGACTGTCAAAAGAGTAAGCTAGAGTCAAGGCACATCAAGATGATCTTGCACTTACTCCCTGTCAAAGAACTAAGCTAGTCAAGACAGATCAAGATGGTCTTGCACATACAGACTATCAAAAGGGTAAGTGACAGTCAAAGCAGACCAAGATGGTCTGGCACTAACCAACTGTCAGAAGAGTAAGCTAGAATCAAAGCACATGGTCTTGCACTTACCCCCTGTTAGAATAGTAAGCTAGAGTCAAGGCATATCAAGATGATCTTGCACTTACCCCCTGTCAAAAGACTGAGCCAGAGTTAAGGCCAATCAAGATGGTCTTTCACTTACCTTCTATCAAAAGAGTAAGCTAGAGTGAGGCTGTTCAAAGTGATTTTGCACTGACCTTCTGTGAAAAGTGTAAGCTACAGTCAAGCCAGATCGACATGGTCTTGCGCTTGCCTTCTGTGAAAAGAGAACATTACAGTCAAGGCAAATAAAGATGGTCCTGTGCTTACCTTCTGTCAAATGAGTAAGTAACAGTCAAGACATATCAAAATGGTCTTGCACTTACATCCTGTCAAAATGTTAAGCTAAAGTCAAGCCAGATCAATGTGGTCCTGCACTTACCTCCTGTCAAAATTGTAAGCTAGAGCCAAGGCAGATCAACATGATGTTGCACTTACTCCCTGTGAAAAGGGTAAGTGACAGTCAAGGCAGATCAAGATGGTCCTAAATTTACTTTCTGTCAAAAGATTAAGGTAGAGTTAAGGTAGATCAAGATGGTCAGGCACTTTAACTTACCAACTGTCAAAAGAGTAAGCCAGAGCCAAGCCAGATCAAGATGGTCTTGCACTTACATACTGTGAAAACAGTAAATGACAGTCAAGACAGATCAAGGTGATCTTGCACTTACCCCCTGTCAAAGGAATAAGCTACAGTCAAGGCAGATCAAGATGGTCTTGGACTTACATACTGTCAAAAGAGTAAGGCTAGAGTCAAGGCAGATAAAGATAGTCTTGCACTTACCTCCTGACAAAGGAGTAAACCAGAGTCAAGATCAACAAGGTCTTGCACTTACCAACTGTCAAAGGTATAAGCTAGGTTCAAGGCAGATTAAGATGGTCTTGCACTTACAGACTGTCAAAAGAGTAAGTTAAAGTCAAGGCAGATCAGGACAGTCTTACACATACCTCCTGTCAAAGAGTAAGCTAGAGTATAAGGCAGACTAAAATGGTCTTGCCACTTACACACTGTCAAAAGATTAATTTAGAGCCAATGCAGATCAAGATGGGTTTGCACTTACCATCTGTTAAAAAGTGAGCTACAGTCAAGGCAGATCAAGACACTACTGCACTTACCTCCTGTTGAAAGAGTAAAAGAGTAAACTAGTGTCAAGGTAGATCACAATATTCTTGCGCTTACAGACTGTCAAAGGAGTAAGCCAAAATCAAGGCATCCTAAGGTGGTCTTGCACTTACAGACTGTAAGAAGAGTAAACTAGAGTCAAGGCACATCAAGATGGTCTTGCACTTACCCCCTGTTAGAGGAGTAAGCTAGAATCAAGGTAGACCAAGATGGTCTTGGACCTACCCCCTGTCCAAAGAGTAAGTAACAGTCAATGCAGATCCAGGTGGTCTTGCACTTACCAACTGTCAAAAGAGTAAGCTAAATTCAAGGCAAATCAAGATGGTCTTGCACTTACTAACTGTCAAAAGAGTAAGCTAGAATCAAATACATCAAGATGGTCTTGCACTTACCCCCTGTTAAAGAGTAAGCTATAATCAGACCATATCAAGATGGTCTTGCACTTACAGACTGTCAAAAGAGTAAGCTAGAGGCAACACAAATCAAGCTGGTCTTGCACTTACATACTGTTAAAAGATCAATCTAGAGTCAATACAGATCAAGATGGTCTTTCACTTACCAACTGTCCAAAGAATAAGCTAAATTCAAGGCAGATCAAGATGCTATTGTACTTACCTCCTGTTAAAAGAGTAAAAGAGTAAACTAGAATCAAGGTGGATCACAATAGTCTTGCACTTACAGACTATGAAAAGAATAAGCCAATGTCAAGGCATATCAAGATGGTCTTGCACTTACAGACTGAAAATAGTAAACTAGAGTCAAGGCATATCAAGATAGTCTTTTACTTACCCCCTGTCAAAGGAGTAAGCTAGAGTCAAGGCAGATTAAGATGGTCTTGCACCTACCCCCTGTCAACGGAGTAAGTGAAAGTCAAGACAGATCAAGATTGTCTGGCACTTACCAACTGTCAAAAGAGCAAGCTAAATTCAAAGCAGATGAAGATGGTCTTGCACTTACCAACTGTCAAAGAGTAAGCTAGAATCAAAGCATGTCAAGATGGTCTTGCACTTACCCCCTATCAAAGGAGTAAGCTAGAGTCAAGGCAGATGGTCTTGAACTCACAGACTGTCAAAAAAGGAAGCTACAGTCAAGGCAGATAAAAATGGTCTTACACTTACCTCCTGTCAAGAGTGTAAGCTAGAGTCAGGGCAGATCAAGATGGTCTTACACTTACCAACTGTCAAAAGAGTATGGTAGAGTCAGGGCAGATCAAAATAGTCTTTCACTTACAGACTGTCAAAAGAGTAAGCTAGAAGTCAAAGCACATCAAGATAGTCTTGCATTTACCTCCTGTCAAAAGAGTAAGCTAGAATCAAGCCAGATCAAAAATGTCTTGCACTTACATACTGTCAAAAGATTCAGCTAGAGTCAAGGCAGATCAAGATGGTCTTGCACTTACCCCCTGTTAAAACAGTAAGCTAGAATCAAAGCACATCAAGATGGTCTTGCACTTACAGACTGTCCAAAAAGTAAGCTAGAGTCAGGGCACATTAAGATGGTCTTGCACTTACAGACTGTCCAAAGAGTAAGCCATGGTCAAGGCAGATCAAGATAAATTTTCACTTACAGACTGTTCAAAGAGTAAGCTAGAGTTGAGGCAGACCAAGATGGTCTTGCACTTACATACTGTTAAAAGAGTAAGGTAGGAGTCATGGCAGATCAAGATCATTTTTCACTTACAGACTGTTCAAAGAGTAAGCTAGAGTCAAGGCAGACCAAGATGGTCTTGCACTTACATACTGTTAAAAGAGTAAGGTAGGAGTCAAGGCAGATCAAGACGGTCTTCCACTTACCTCCTGTCAAAAGAGTAAGCTGGAGTCAAAGCACATCAAGATGGTCTTGCATTTACTTCCTGTCAAAAGAGTAAGCTAGACTCAAGCCAGATCAAAAATGTCATACACTTACATACTGTCACATAATTAAGCTAGAGGAAAGGAAGATCAGGATGGTCTTGCACTTACCCCCTGTCAAAAGAGTATGCTAGAACCAAAGCACATCAAGATGGTCTTGCACTTACAGACTGTCCAACAAGGTAAGCTAGAGCCAAAACATATCAACATGGTCTTGCACTTACAGACTATCCAATGAGTAAGCTACCATCAAGGCAGAGCAAGATGATTTTGCACGTACAGACTGTCCAAAGAGTAAACCACAGTCAATGCAGATCAAGATGCTCTTGCACTTACATACTGTCAAAAGAGTAAGCTAGAGTCAATGCAGATCAACATGATCTTGCACTTACCTCCTGCCAAAAGAGTAAGCTAGAATCAAGGCAGATTAAGATGATCTTGCACTTACCCCTTGTCAAAAGAGTAAGCTAGAGTCAAGGCAGATCAAGATGGTCTTGCACTTACAATCTGTTAAAACAAATCAGCTATCAAGCAATATAGTGTAATGATGATTCTTTTCTTACACAAACGCTATAATATATGTCAGTCTAAAGTGTCAAGCACTAAATGTTCAAAATAACACTATACAAAATCAACTGTCAATTCTTTCTTTACTCATATCAAACACATACCACAATTTGTGGAAAATATCTCAGAATAATTCCCATGAAATATGCCCAATCCCCTTTAACCTTCTTAAAATAACTCAAAAGAGTTGATTTGTTCTCATTCAAGAGTCTAGGACTTATGTTAATGTGGGAATTGAAAAGTATTATGATTTCCAACCTTTTAACCCCATATTTAATACAGACCTCAACATTGTTTTGCTGTGTTGAAAGAAAGAGATGTTGTAATTCTTCACTGGACAGTGCAGCTGTTGTTTTTTCAATCAAGTCTGTACAATCAGCTCCAGGCTCATGCATCTCTATAACACAATTAGCCAAATTGTTGCTAACAGTTATAACACTTACTTCGAAATACAACATATGCCTTGGGTGGATATTTAAACTCTTCAAATTGTTGATGAATACTCTGTTCAAAATCAGTCCAAGCTTTTTGTGGAGCTTGTTGCATTGCCTCAGATCTGTTGTTACCTTCCTTCATCAGTTGCTTAATTTTAGCAACATCAAGAGAGTCGGTCTTGGTCCACAAAACAATCACTGGTACTTCACAAACTTATCCCCCACAGTAACATATTGATAAGATGAACCACACATACCAAGTCCTGTCCCACATTCATTGAAAAATTTCTTTTCTGCTGCTGTGATTGGTCGGTCGTCACTCGTTGGAATGCAGTACCTACCCAAAACATTCTTTTCTGTCAAGAATTTGTTCTCTAAAGGCAAGTACTCTCTCACCAGATTGCATGAAGTTGCTCCTTCACATTTTTTGCCTTCGAACGCTCCTTAATGAACCCCTGAACCATCTTTAACTCCTGAACACTGCCAGCTTCAAAACCACGGGAATCGTGAAAGATAAAACCAGGGTTGCTCTCAAATATCATTTGATTCTTGATGTCATGCTCTCCACGCTGCGGTGTGGGGGTATTAATTGAACCCTAACCCAATACAAGTGGAACCACTTACCCCCATCGATGGATTAAGGATGGAGGACTCGATCTGGGAGCATGGGCATGGATGTCAATATCTGGCATGAACTTTCACCATATACCTCACCTTTCGACCATTCGGACAAAAGATCATAGCCTCTCCCGTAGCGTTGCAGAGTCTTCGCAGGATTGTTGTCTTGCCTGCGTTGGCTCGCCCGATCACGAGGATACGGAATCGAGTAAACTTTACTCGTAGCTTCTGAATTTGGTCAGCAGTCAGTTGGGGTTTTGATGAAGTAGACATTGCGGCAAGAACGCTCTCGTAGATGTGAATGATGTGGTTGAGACTGTTGAGTAGTCAAAGTACATTGTGACTGTCACCAATATATCACGGCAGTCAAGCTCCTGAGTAATAGTTCCGCGGGTAAGTTGTAAGTAATTCGCCAGGATGCAGGCAATTGTGTTGTCAGTGTCATGAAAGATACTGTTATCACCGCTCATCCACCCTTACGAAAATCACGCAGGCAAGCCTCTTCTCGCAACACCGTTGATATGCCGCCTGCTCAAGCTATAGCAACAACCCCAGAGCCCCATAGTAGAGTCCAACGCTGCGACCCGAGGAGTGGATGAGATTCGACTGATAACATTGTTACATAGGTAAGATGCCCTGTTCGTTTCTATTTAATATTTCTTGATTTAGTCGTCGATCAAAGGTAAAAGCTAAATTTCTTCAGTTCTCGTCATCTGAGGTCGGCAGTGTCCTGAACTGATTATCGCTAGTGCCCATCTGTATGTCCACTGCTGTGTTGTCTTCAATTTTTCGTCTGCATTAAAAAATCCGGTTCTTCGCCTTGTAGCAGCTGTACGCTTGATATGTTCGAATATCTATAGTGTTGCAGATTGATTTGAGACTAGCCCAGAGCAGAAAAAAACAAAGAAACATTGTAACATATTCATGAGTCGCTCGTACAATCTCGTATACTCCATGTTGCCGCTGATAGTCACGGCTCCAACGCATATGACATGGTAACAAAAGAGTCTCCACATACGTAAGGCGAATAGTAGCATCGGGTTCACGCGCAGCGCGCTTTAGTTGGAGGCAAGAACTGTAACAACTCGAGAAGCTTTTCTTGATCCTACTTTATAGTCAGAATGCGTTTGATTTTAAAAGGGAAAGAAACACCGTCAAAATCCTGCAAGTGGAAGCAAAATCCACCGAAGTGCGTCAATACCAGGCGCTGTTGGTTTCGAAAGTGGACTGAGACTGCTACGGATTCAGGACTAAGAATGGATAAAGTCATTATTATCAGTGTTGAGATGGGTCGGGAAACGAGCGCATTTGATTATATATGCAGCGCCACTCCTCCGAATTTTTGCCCTTTTGTTCGATGAAAGGAAAGGCGTTACCTAGAGGATATTCCAAGCTTGCTGAGGAGAAAGCAAGGAGAAAGGAGATAATTTCTTCCTGTTGGCGAACACTAGGTAAGAAGTGAAGCCTCAGCTTTGCGTGATCGCTTGATAGACCATCGGATTCAACTACTTGGGAACCTCGAACGAAGGCATCGACGAGGTATAATGCTCGCACGTCTCTGCTTTCTCCAATTGGATATGGCACAGTTACTGGACATGATCCTCAACGGAAATCTGTCGTACATCATGATAAAGTGTCGAGTCTGGAATGACTGAGACTTTGAGGAACAAGAGGGTAGAGCAGGCAGTTGATGATGTTGTTAGAATCGATAACAGCATTGACGCGAGTCGGTGTTTGGTCGGTGCACAAGGGACTACGTTAAAAGGGTCCAAGCGGGCCCGCAAGTCACTATAAAATCGACATTGGCTAAAACTTTAATTTGTTCGATGATATCAAATATGGAGTGGATACCACCAGACTCAAGTTTGTTTTGCGGGGCCTGGTCTAAAGCTGCTTTGCCTGACAGCTCAACAGGAGCGCGATGTTCCAGAGGTCTTGCGTGATTGGGTAAAAGATCGTAAACCGATAGGAGGCGCCGCGTTGCGTAAGATCCTTCTCGGGGGGTCAGTAGGGCCCTTCATCCTGCTTGCGGATGGTGTGTGCTTTCCAGAAAAGACAAACATCAAGATGGGCAATGTCAGCGCAAGGAACTGTCAGAATTGCTTGGACGACTCAGAGTGAGCACCACAAGACGTTCCATAGGCGTTGGCTCATCTGAGCCTTTGTTTCTAGTACTGCCCATTTGTTCGAAATAAAATCTAGTTTCCGTTTCATCTTATGCCTCTTTGTATGAACTGAAGATCCGTCGATTAGTACTACTGCAAACTATGATGAGCAACGGATTTGCAAAAAAAGTCACAAAAAATACAGGGTGAGGGTGAGGGGCCGGCATCTACACATGTCAGTCTGACAAAAAGGGGAACGTAGGCTAAAGAAGTAGATGATTAGACTGTTGGATGATGGTGAGGGTGCGTACGAGGTATCTCTTTCATCAGGAAAACCGGGGATTAGAAATCGTCCAGGATTGGCACTAGTAGTACACACGGAGGACAAATGAACAACCTCTGGGAAAAAGAAGGTATCAATTAGCCCATCGCTGAACGTTAACATTGACCGCCGGCTTCGGGAGTTTTGAACTGTGTCCAAGTATCGATCGCCATAGATCCTGTAATTTCACCATCATCATTTGAGAGTCGTAATAAGGAGTAGCTTAAGTTGCTTAGAAAGTATTTCCTTTTTCTTTGAAGGACATAGCGAAGGTTTTCCGAAAGGCATCATGGTTTAAATAAAGAAGTTCACCCCTTGTTTCGTTCTTCAACTCCAACTGTGAAATATACTACGTCAGGACCTCTATAGCCATAACAAACTTCGTTCAACCGGACGACGACTCCTGATATTATACTTATTTTCCCCTTGTAAACTTACATCCTTTAGATCTCCTAAAAAACAAACAAAGTACTCGTTAATCTCCGGAGGTAGCAAACCCAAACTTCTCGCTTTGTCCTTAACCGTTCCTTAGATGTAGTCCAACTGAGGTTTATAAGAGTGTGAGCGTATGTTAGTTTGGTTGCGAAGGAACTGTCTTCCGTCGTACGGACGGTAGAAAAATGGTGAGGAACAGAAGCATGTGTCCCCGTACAGCTCCGACACGTATATCACACACACTTCTATAGAAGAAGCTGTTGGTTCTCCGAACGGATAGATAAATATAATAAAGGTTACCATGTCTTTTGATCCATAGCAGCTCCAACACAACACGACTTGTAGGGTATGAAAAAAAAAAAAAAAAAAAAAAAAAGTTAGCTAGAGGATATTCTCGGCTTTGAGACCATCCGTAGGCTGAGGAGAAAGTAGGGAGAAAGGAGTCAGTTGGCGACTGAAAATCATCCCATCAAGACAACGGTCTCGAAACCCACACCACTGTCATGTTGGCGAACACTGGTTAAGTGAAGCTCAGCTTTGCCTGATCGCTTGATAGATCACAGCATTCAACTACCACACTTCTCTGCTTTCTCCGGTCGGATATGGCACGGGTGCTGGACATGATCCACAACGGGAATCTGTAGCGTATAAAGTATCGAGTCTGAGACTTTGAGGGACAAGAGGTAGCAGCATTAGTGCAAAATCGGCCATTCAGTGTTCGGACTTCGTTAAAAGCCCAAGCCTGCCCGCGCATCACTAATTGTCATTGACCAAAACTTCGCAATTTACCCAGGCCGACTTTCGATGGATACCACCAGACTCAAGTTTGCTTTGCGCACACTGTTCTAAAACTGCTTACCAGCTCGATAGCTCAACAGAAGCGCGATGTTCCGGAGGTCTAGCGTGATTGGGTAAAAAAAATTAAAAATCGTACACCGGTGGGAGGCGCTGCGTTGGGCGGGCTCCTTCTCGGTGGGGGTCGGTAGGGCGCTTCATCCCGCTTGCGAATGATGTGTGCTCCTTCCGGAAAAGTCAAACATCGAGATGAGCAAAGTCAGCACAAGGAACTGTCAGAATTGCTTGGACGACTCAGAGTGACAACCACAAGATGTTCCATAGGCTGTTCACAATAAAACTTTTTCCGTTTCATCTTATACCTCTTTATATGACATATTATTATTGACTGAAGATCCGTCGATTAGTAGCAACCGCAAAGTGTTATGAGCAACGGATTTGCAAACAATAAGTCCCAAAAAATACAGGGTGAGGGTGAGGGGCCGGCATCTAATACACATGTCAGTCGAACGAAAAGGAGAACGTAGGCTAAAGAACTAGATGATTAGACTGTTGGATGATGGTCGGGTGTTCGTACTAGGTATCTCTTTCCTCAGGAGAACCGGGGATTAGAAATCGTCCTGGATTAGCACTAGTAGTACACACGGAGGACAAATGAACCTCTTGGCCTTGAGGCATGGGAAAAGAAGGCATAAATTAGTCCCATCGCTGAACGTTAACGTTGACCGCCGGCTTGGGGAGTTTTGAACTGTGTCTTGCAAGTATCGATCGCCATAAATCCTGTAGCCGCAGGTTCCACCACCATCATTTGAGAGTCGTAACAAGAAGTAGCCTGTATGAGATGTTCATCACAACACAACCTCGACGATACCTAGCTTTCTGTACCATTGGAAATAATATAAATAGATAGGCAAGCCTCTTGGTTGTCGAAGAAGATATCTTCAAACATTCTATGCACAGCCTCGATATGCCCCTATGTACGAAGACAGGGAGTGGTAAAAAGACGGCAGCCAGCCTTCTGTCCCAAGGTTGGTTTGATTGTATGCGAGTGTGAGAACATTTGGAGTCAACTAGTCAACCCTTATATTACCTGATGTAGATTCCTTGCCAATTCATCTAATTGCTCATGAAACAAACAAAAAACGCTCTATATTTCCTACATCCGAGTGCTCCCCTTTTATTCATATTATAGTCCTCAGCAGCAGGTCAACTTGCTTCAAATAATACCGATATCTGAAACTTCTTGCCTTGTTTCTCACTTGAAGAAAGAAATTTGGTACCACGGAAAACCTTTTGGAAGTGATACACGAAGTTCCTTTTTCCTTTCCGAAAGATTCGTTGAATACGAGAAAATCAACGATGGCGACTCCGGAATTACCAGAGCCCATGAATTCTTCACCCTATCATTCAAAAGTCAAGATTACGACCACTCTTTCGGACCCTACATTCGTAGCTGCCAGTGGCAACTTTGTATCAGGAAAATTGGATATGGAATGTAGAGCTGATAGAGGTTTGGGTATTGGGATCCTTATGGTTGAGCTATTTGCTATACAAGGTTCGTTGGTCAAACGTATCTGAATGAACACAATCTTGATATTATTTAACAGAATTTTCATCTCGAGACCACTCTGCTACTTCCACTTTTCTCCACAGTCGTCGCCTTTTCCAAGGTCCAGGTCTACCGCCCTCAAACGCCGTTCAAGCATATACAATGTTAGGCGACCCTCCTCTGCCACAACATTACTACCACGCCAGACGAGGAAAATCGACTTTTCTATTCCGTATACCCATCCCATCCTCATCTCCTTCTTCCATCTCTTTTGCATCTGGTTCGGCAAAAGTGAGGTATGAACTCTGAGCGAGCGTCGGTGTTTATTGGAAAAATGAAAAGAAGTTGGTTGTTGATAATAAGACTGGACGTTGTCGAGACATATCCCTATGATAAATCTCCACCTGAAGCTATTGTGGTAGGCGATAATGGGAAATTGTGGATGCACGGAAGGATGATTGGTGGACCTGTAGTGGCTGGTGGAACTGGTTATTTGGAACTTCAAGTCAATCATTCTAACAAAAAGGTGATCCCTCTTTCTTTTTTCTTCCTTCCTTTATTATAAAGTTGATAATAGTTGTATAGAACTCTATCTTAACTCTAACTACACGCACGCTCCACCTGCCTGGTCAACAACTACAGCAACCCAGCTACAGTTCAAATCTCGGACACTCTAACAACTGTTCCATTCCGCGGTCCAGAGTATATTATCCCTCCGGTGCGGAAGGTGTCGTCAATCTGGTCTTTGACGTGCCTAAACTTGCCCGAGGGGTTCAAGGCAGTACCTTAGACGGAGAAAGCGAAGGAGATGGAGGACAACCTAGGCGAACCGAGAGCCTTTTTGAGATCTGGTGTGAAGTGGAAGTCAAATTAGGTATGGGTATCGGCAGGTCTGTTCACTAAATTCTCTACCTTTGAACCGGGTCTTGATGATAATTACTTTTCAATAGCAAAGATATCATCCTCCAAATCCCCATTGATGTGGTTCATCCCATGGCCGTTCCACAACAGCCAATACTAGACCCGTTTATCCAACAACAACCAACGCCGTATACCTATGCGAACCACGGACCCGTACCTGAACTTACGCCATATGCAGATTATACGTCCTATTACCCCAATCAAGGCGCATATATCGACCCTACACAGATTCAGCCATGGTTACCACCCATGGAATCACCCCTGCTTTTACCTCAAGGATATCCGCATGGTTATGCGACCACCTGGTCCTCAATTGCTACCACCGTTTCAGCAGTGTCATCCTATGCAAGCACCAGTAGAGGGTCATACTCCGCCACCACCGCATTCATTCTTTCCTGAGGCTGTTCCCGGATTACCTCCTGTTGCTCTACTTTATCTGCCTCCAATATCTTACCAAAGCCCCATTGTGGAATCTCTACCAGAACCAGTTTTCATGCATGCCATTCCGCCTACAATAACACCCCTGATGGATAATTTTGTTACTCCAGTTCCAAACCCTTTTTCTCCCGCTCCCAACACCGTGCTAAACTCCCCCGTCCTCAACTAACACCCAAACATTCATTTACTCGAGACCCTGCGCTCGGTTCCCTGACTATCTCCAAGAGCGAACGAGTCGAAGAATTGGGGAGTATGGCTGATGAAGTAGCTAAACGGAGTCGGGATCTATCAGGAGATCTACCGAAAGTCGCTGGTGCTGCTACTCTCGAAGGCTTGATTGGGAGGTCAATAGAGATTCTTTGAATAAGAAGACGTTACCGGTACCTTCTGGCAAGTTTGGAGGTAGGAGAAGGATGGGTTGGGATAATGGCGATGATGTTATTAGCACAGAGAACCATGATCACGAAGAGCCCCAGCAGGGAGGGAGGAAGAGGAGACACTTGATGCCTGTGTTCTCAGCTGCTGCGTATGATCATCAGGCTGTTCAAGCTCGGGTTTTCATTGTTCAGACGCTTTTTGGTTCGGCTTTTTGGTGGAGGGGCAGAATTATATTGAAAGACGACAAAGGTTGATGAATTGAGTGGGGTTCAGTTGGATGGAGTGTGAGCAGCATAGAGGTTGCCGCCAGGGGACGCTGTGTGCCGAAGAGGTATTCCGGACACATATCGGGGTATTTCGCTGCGGGATCTATTGAATTGTCAGTAAGCTTGAGTCAGTCACAGGATAAATGCACATGAAATTTTATTAGGTTGGCGCGTCTAACTTCTAAGTGCAGACTACGGAGTCTGCTTACGTCAGAATAATGCAAGCAAAGAGGGTTTTTGTACAACAAGGAGCCTGCTAGGAGAACATTAGGGACGACACGTCACAACCGTGAGCACTGGAACCCCTTTCCTCTCATACTTATACTTACGACTGGCAGGTTAACAGTCTCTTGCATCGTCGAGTCTCTTCAGCTATATAGGCGTCAATAATGTCATCTACTCCTTCAGAGCAGGCTTCCTTGCTTGATAAACTCGATCCTACACCCTTGGCCAAATTCGAAATGCTCCCAAATATATCTTCAATGTACAAGGCTTATTCAGAGTCTCGCGGGTTTCTGACATATTCGTTGCTTTGCTGGCATTCACGCTGGTCGTAAATGACATAGGCGAATTTCTTTGGGGTTGGCCCGACTTTGAGTTCAGCGTGGATAATAACCCGTCGAAGTATTTAAACATTAATATTGATTTGGTTGTGGCCATGCCGTGTGGATGTGAGTGTTGTACCCTCGCCTTTAACTATAGTGCTGGCGTTGTTGAATAGATTTAAGTGTCGACTTGAGAGAGCTATGGCGGATCGACTGTTTTTGAGTGGTAGGTTTCGTCGCAATGGGGTGACAAGCCACCGCTCTGAAGTGAGTGTTTGTGCATTCTTTCGTGGCGTTGGATTCTAAATTAAAATTTGCAGGGAGCATTCAGTAGCACTATCTGCAAGCCAAGCAATCGCTCAGTCACGCAACTCTCTCCCCGTCTGTTCGACTGGTTGCTCCGACGAGAATTTTTTTTTATTCAAGCCTATGTATAACTATGAACCGACTGAAAGTGCTTGCAGAATATCTGGTACTCTGGCGGTTACACGGGTGACGAGTGAGTTCTCTATCTATCATATGATTGGTTCTCCCGGCTTATATATGCTCACTAGCCAACCTACATATCACGAATCTTGGATATGGATATGCTAGCTTTTCCTATGTTGACCATAAACGTAGGTTGTCGTGACCATTTAGATTCTCCCTCGCTGAACTGAAATCATGGAAATGAAATTTTCTCATATCGTTACCGAATTCTCTTTTAGTCCCCATTTCCCAGACATTGTACAACCACTCGACAACTCTTTCGAAGCAACAGACAAAGGTCAGGTTAACCCTTGTTAAATCATGAATCTATCATTAACCGTCAACTAGATTTTATCGCGTGCCAGTATTTCCTCCACATGGTCCCAACCACTTACATTTCCCTTCGAACGAACCCTCTACGCACCAATCAATACAGTGTTACACATTATACACGTGAGGTACAACGTGACCGAGGAACCCCCGGAATCTTTTTCAAATTTGAACTCGACACTCTGCATATCACACTACACCAGCGAACAACGACCTTCCTCCACCTTCTCATCCGAGTAGGAGGTGTTCTTGGAGGCGTCTTCGTATGCATGAGTTATGCTATTCGCATCACCACGCGTGCTGTTGAGGTCGTTTCCGGTGCAGATCAAGCACCTGGCATCGCTGCAGAGTCTTCTGGCGTGAAAGTGGGCTTGAGAGCGAAATGGGTTGGAAGCGAATTACGTGCGCGACCTAGGAGTAGTAAATTAGTTCCTCAAGGTAGTGGTTGGGTTATGGAAGGGGGAAGCACTTCACCGTATTCCAGTTACAACAACACGCCGCTTCTTACTGAATTTCCTTCACCTGGCGTACAGTCTCCCTACATCAATTCTGCCACTTCAGCTCCCTCTACCCCTAACCCAGGTACACCTGACTCCGTAGGCCTTGGATATCCGTCAGGTTCATTTGGACCTATACCATCATCGGAGGTATACGGACATCAACAAGTCTTGGTCCTCCACCTCGGACTCCTTGTTCGGCCAGCGCAGGATCTGTTCATTCTCCTCTATCACCTGGTCCAACACAAACTTTGTTAACCTCAGATCCTAACGACGTAGGTGTTGTAGTAAATACACATTCATCTGCATCGCATAGTGAGTATCCTGCCTCGGCTAATCCTCCTAATCGAAACAGGTTTCAAATGACTGTCACGGCCACCCAAAAAAAAAAGTTGTCCCTGGGAAATATGTTGAAGTCCATCTTTTTTTTATATGTAGGAGGTCATTATGGGTAGCATTTAATGATGTACTTGGATTTTTAATTACTTTGACCTAGTTGTAAGGAACCTTTTTTTTGGCACCTGGGGCTTAAACAATTATTTTGTTGTCACTGCCATGTATTGCACCTGACCAGATGGAATTTACTTCTATAACCCCAATTTCTGACTTTTGGCTGCAAAACATTTATTTCAGACCTTGGAAATTTGGAAGAAGCAACTGATGATCTCTTTTCTCTCTCTTGCATCCAGAAACAAGGACTATTGTGCATTTAGGCCCAAGGAATGCTAACATGGTTCACACTGCATGTCAAGATATTTGCATCCACTGCCATCCAATGGCAAAATTTACTGCTCCTTCAAATTCAGGCTGCTGATCTCACACTGTTGTGTTTTCCAGGGTACTGTTTTCCTGGAATACCAGAGCTAAAGGGGCATTTGAGGGGCCACTGTTTTCATTTTGTTAATAATTATAAAGTATTTCAATCAAATTGTCAAAGGTTAAACTGAAAACTCCAAATTGTATCCAATCTTCCAAACAAAGATTTCCTGTCTGCCAGGTGGAGATCTTCTCTACTACCTAAAGGTTATTTATTGTTTCTCTTTTTGTTCTTTCCATAAAGGGTGACAATTTGAGTATGCAATGGAGCATTGGCTTATTTCCATGCTATAGTTCCCCAATTAATTAGTGCTACTCATCAACAAATAAAAATTGACTCCATACACAAGAGATTATTCAATGCAGTCTGTACTGCCTCCTTAACCAGTAATTCATGATTGATATCATTGACATGGAAAGAGCCTTTGAAAGGACTTGAGAATGTATGTTTGACATGACTCTTTCCATGAGAGCCTTTGAAAAAAATTTCAAGTTCAAAAATCTTTTCAACTGCTTGCTTGACAGAGGCATCACAGGCTGATTGCTGAAAAATTTGGGCAGCTCTTCCTAGACAGTTTTTGGTACTTGGTGATTCCTGATGAAGAAAGAAAGACAAGTGGCCAATAATAGCTGCAACTAAGAGTAAAGTTAACATTGAGAGTATGGAAAAAGGTTGAATGAGATGCATGCCAATTGCACAGTATGTTGCTTCTTTTAAGTTGAATTTGGTAGATAAGCTGGAAAGCTTGAAAAAATTGGAAGATAAAATTGAGCCACTTTTCTGGCAGTGTATTGCCAAAGACCAAACACTCACAATAGGCAACATAATTTTGGAGACGGAAGCCTGTACATTGAAATTGATAAAAACTGGATAATAAAGTAAGTGCAGATATAGGAATGAGGTAGAAAAAAATCACCAAGTGATATTGTATTATAGAGGATTTTTAAAAAGGTTAAGAGTAATGATACTTACCATCTATAAGCAAAGATATTAGTAGGTAAGCAGAGAAAAAGACAGATGAGAAAGTATTACACATACTTGCTGTTGAGAAATGTAAGTCATAGAGCAAATTGGTAAATAATATTACATCTTCAACATACATACTGTCCAAAGGATATGTGAATCAGGTAGGCAGAAATGAAGATATGATTAGTGCACCTACATACTGTCCAAATAAGAATAGAATAAGGTGACAAAATGATAGAGATTGCTCTGTGCTTAGACTTACCTCCTGTCAAAAGAGTGAGCTAGAGTCAAGGCAGATCAAGATGGTCTTGCACTTACCCTCTGTCAAAAGAGTAAGCTAGAGTCAAGGCAGATCAAAATGGTCTTGCACTTACCCTCTGTCAAAAGAGTAAGCAAGAGGCAAGGCAGATCAAGATGGTATTGCACTTACAAACTGTCAAAAGAGTAAGATAGAATCAAGGGAGATCAAGATGGTATTGCACTTACAAACTGTCAAAAGAGTAAGATAGAGTCAAGGGAGATCAAGATGGTCTTGCCAGTGCACTTACCTCCTATCAAAAAAGTAAGATAGAGTCAAGGCAGATCAAGATGGTGTTGCACTTACAGACTGTCAAAAAAGTAAGATAGAGTCAAGGCAGATCAAGCTGGTGATGCTCTTGCACTTACATCCTGTCAAAAGAGTAAGTTAGAGTCAAGGCAGATCAAGATGGTCTGCACTTACATCCTGTCAAAAGAGTAAGCTAGAGTCAAGGCAGATCAAGATGGTATTTCACTTACATACTGTCAAAAGAGTAAGCTAGAGTCAAGGGAGATCAAGATGGTCTTGCACTTACCTCCTATTAAAAAGTAAGATAGAGTCAAGGCAGATCAAGATGGTGTTGCACTTACAGACTGTCAAAAAAGTAAGATAGAGTCAAGATAGATCAAGATGGTCTTGCACTTAACTTACCCTCTGTCAAAAGAGTAAGCTAGAGTCAAGGCAGATCAAGATGGTCTTGCACTTACATCCTGTCAAAAGAGTGAGCTAGAGTCAAGGCAGATCAAGATGGTATTGCACTTACAAACTGTCAAAAGAGTAAGCTAGAGTCAAGGGAGATCAAGATGGTCTTTCACTTACATACTGTCAAAACAGTAAGCTAGAGTCAAGGGAGATCAAGATGTCCTTGCACTTACCAACTGTCAAGAGAGTGAGCTAAGGCAGATCAAGATGATCTTGCACTTACAAACTGTCAAAAGAGTAAGCTAGAGTCAAGGCAGATCAATATGGTCTTGCACTTACCCACTGTCAAAAAAGTAAGCTAGAGTTGAGGCAGATCAAGGTGGTCTTGCACTTACAAACTGTCAAAGGAGTAAGATAGAGTCAGGGCAGATCAAGATGGTCCTGCACTTACCTCCTGTCAAAAGAGTGAGCTAGAGTCAAGGCAGATCAAGATGATCTTGCACTTACCCACTGTCAAAAGAGTAAGCTAGAGTCAAGGCAGATCATGATGGTCTTGCACTTACAAACTGTCAAAGGAGTAAGATAGAGTCAAGGCAGATCAATATGGTCTTGCACTTACCTCCTGTTAAGAGAATGAGCTAGAGTCAAGGCAGATTAAGATGATCTTGCACTTACATACTGTCAGAAAAGTAAGATAGAGCCAAGGCAGATCAAGCTGGTGATGCTCTTGTACTTACATCCTGTCAAAAGAGTAAGTTAGAGTCAAGGCATATCAAGATGGTCTTGCACTTACATCCTGTCAAAAGAGTAAGCTAGAGTCAAGGCAGATCAAGATGGTATTGCACTTACATACTGTCAAAAAAGTAAGATAGAGTCAAGACAGATCAACATGGTCTTGTACTTACACTCTATCAAAAGAGTGGGCTAGAGTCAAGGCAGATCAAGATGGTCTTGCACTTACCAACTGTCAAAAGTGTAAGCTAGAGTCAAGGCAGGTCAACATGGTCTTCCACTTACCTCCTTTCAAAAGAGTAAGATAGAGTTAAGGCTCATCAAGATGGTCTTGCACTTACAATCTGTTAAAAAAATTCAGTTAACTAGCAATCTAACACAATGATCACTCTTTTCCTACACACATGCTGTCATAATATATATTAGTCTTAACTGTTAAGCATTAAATGCTCAAGATAACACTCCACAAAATTAGCTGTCAGTTCCTTCTTTAGACTTATCAAATACATACCACAATTTGTGGAAAATATACCAGAACAGTTGCCATGATATATGCCCAATTTCCTTCTTTTGTCTCAAAATATTTCAACCACATTGATTCATTCCCATTTACAAGTCTAGAAAATATGTTAAAGCAGGAATTTAAAAATATCATGGGTCTCAACCTTTTAACCCCATATTTAATACACAACTCAACATTGTTTTGCTGTGTTGAAAGAAAGAGCTGTTGTAATTCTTCACTAGATAGTGCAGCTGTTGTTTTTTCAATCAAGTCTGTACAATCTGCTCCAGGCTCATGCATCTCTATAACACAGTTAGCCAAATAGTTGTTAACAGTCATAACACTTACTTCGAAATACAACATATCCCTTTGGTGGATATTTAAACTCTTCAAATCGTTGATGAATACTCTGTTCAAAATCAGTCCAAGCTTTTTGTGGAGCTTGTTGCATTGCCTCAGCTCTGCTGTTACCTTCCTTCATGAGTTGCTTAATTTTAGCAATATCAAGAGAGTCAGTCTTGGTCCACAAAACAATCACTGGTACTTCACAGACTCATCCTTCATGGTAACATATCAATATGAACCCCACATACCAAGCCCTGTCCCACATTCATTGAAAAATTTCTTCTCTGCTGCTGTGATTGGTCGGTCATCACTCGTTGGAATGCAGTACCTGCCCAAAATATTTTAT
This sequence comes from Phlegmacium glaucopus, assembly GCA_015039465.1. Taxonomy (NCBI): domain Eukaryota; kingdom Fungi; phylum Basidiomycota; class Agaricomycetes; order Agaricales; family Cortinariaceae; genus Phlegmacium; species Phlegmacium glaucopus. The sequence goes on from MU130619.1 coordinate 56,997, forward strand.
TTCTGTCAATAAATTTGTTCTCTAAAGGCAAGTACTAACACACCAGATCGCGTGAAGTTGCTCCTTCACATTTTTTGCCTTTGAACGCTCCATAATGAACTCCTGTACCATCTTCAACTCCTGAGCACTGCCAGCTTCAAAGCCACGGGAATCATGAAAGATAAACCCAGGGTTGCTCTTAAATATCATTTCATTCTTGATATCATGCTGTCCACGCTGTGGTGTGAGGATATTAATTGAACCAAAAACCCAATACTAGTACAGGAACCGCTTACCCCGATTGATGGATTAAGGGCCGAGGACTCGATCTGAGATCATGGGCATCGATGTCAGTATCTAGCATGGACTTTCACCATATACCTCACCTTTTGACCACTCGGACTGAAGATCACGGGTTCTACTGTAGTATTGCAGAGTCTTCGCAGGATTGTTGTCTTGCCTGCGTTGGCTCGCCCGATCACGAGGATACGGAATCGAGTAAATCTTTCTTTCAGTTGCTGAATTTGGTCAGCAGTGAGTTGGGGTTTCGATGAACTAGACATTGCGAAAGTCGCTCTCGTAGATGTGAAGGATATCGATAGGGTGCGAGGAATCCCCAGGTGCGACACTCTCACACTCCGTAATTTACACAAATTCACACAGGACCCCCGACAATAGGCCAAAATGTTATATCCCAAAAGGCCCAAAATTCGGGATTCCTGTCCGCACCAAATTTGGCCAAATTTCAGAATATCTGTCCGTTTTGCGTCCGGCCTGACCCAAAATCTCGAATTTTTGTCTGCATTTTGGCATCCGGCCTTAAAAACTGCAAAAAGCGCCCGGCTAGGTAGATTTGTGCTTTTGATGACTGTCAGAGTCCATTTAGATGCAAACGAGAGGTTGCTGGACTGTTTAATTTCGATTACATGGTATTTATATAATATTACGCTTGGGCAAATTGGTGAGTATTAAGTTGGTTGGTTTAGCTGTGAAATGGCGGCCATGAATGCCTTCGATACAGCACATATGTTGCTTGTTGACAATACCCATTCATTTTTGTGCTTCTGGTCTTTGCATACATTTACAATGACCCAGACGCATGGTAAATTTTCTCTCATTGTCGCTATTAGGTATAGCCGGAATGACAAATAAATAGATTTAGTATACTACTACTGATAAAAAATGACAATATCGTGGATTGAACAGAAAGCATCAAGAAAACTCAAAAAAGTCACAAGTAAGTTGCAAGCTAACTGCTCGACTACGTCCGCATTGGATCTTACCTTGTGTTACCGGAATAGCTGCTGTCCGCATCAGGGACCTGGGTTTTCGTCGCTGAAGCCTGATTTTTGTCCAATTTGCGTGCGGCCTAACGGCCGCAAATTCCCAAAATCTGTCCGCATTGAGATATAACATTTTGGCCTATTGTCGGGGGTCCTATTCACACTCACACCCGGTAACTAAGAGTAAAAAGTGATCGAGTGTGAGTGGCGTGCCTGAGTGTGACAGTGTCGCAACTTGGTATATCCTCATAAGGTGCCGTTGTGACTGTCACCAATATGGCCACAAATGCTAATGACTAAGCTATAGAGCGAACCGAACCCTTCAGAAAGCTATGTGCTAGTAACTTGCTGCGAACTAGTGGAATTCTAATCCTACTTATTGCGTCTTACTTATCGCGCGACAAAATCATGTCTTCTCGCAACATTGTTGATCTACCGCCCGCTCAGGCAACCCCAGAGTCATAGTAGAGTCCAACGCCGCACCGGGGAAGTGGACGAGATTCAACTGATAACCTTGGTACGACGACGATGCCTTGTTCGTTTTTATCAAATACTTCTTGTTTCAGTCGTCGATCAAGGGTAGAATTGCCCCCAGCTTTTATAAAATTTCAGTCAAAGAATATATTTAATCATTTGTGAAAAAACCAAATTTCTTCAATTCTTGTCATCTGAACCTGCACTGATTATCGCCAGTGCCCATCTGAGCGTCCACTTCTGTGTTCTCTTCAATTTCTTCGTCTGCATCAAAAAATCCAGTCCTTTGCCTTGTAGCTGTACCAAACGTTTGGTATGTTCGGGTATCTACAGTGTTGCAGATTAACTCTAGACTGGTCCAACGCAGGAAAAAAAAACATTGCTCACCTTTTTCATGTTCAGTAGTCGCTCGTACAATCTTGTGTTGCTGCTGATAGTCACGGCCCCAACACATATGACACAGTAACAAAGGAATCTCCACACACGCAAGGCGAATAGTCGCCTCGCGTTCACGCGCATTAGTTGGAGCAAGAACTGTAGCGGCTTGATAAGCCTTTCCCAGAAAGCGTTTGATTTTAACAGGGGAAAAAAACACCGATAAGTCAAAATCCTGCAAGTGGAAGTAAAATGTACAGAAGTGCATCAATACCAGGCCCCGTTGTTTCAAAGGTGGACTGAGACTGCTCTGGGTTCAGGACTGAGAATGAACAAGTTCTTGAAAAGTCGTTACTATCAGTGTTGATGGGTCGGGAAACGAGTACACTTGCTTATAGATGCAACGCCACTCCTCCGAATGTTTGTCCTTGTGTTCGTAAAGGAAAAACGTTAGCTAGAGGATATTCTCGGCTTTGAGACCATCCGTAGGCTGAGGAGAAAGTAGGGAGAAAGGAGTCAGTTGGCGACTGAAAATCATCCCATCGAGACAACGGTTTCGAAACCCACACCACTGTCATGTTGGTGAACACTGGCTAAGAAGTGAAGCTCAGCTTTGCCTGATCGCTTGATAGATCACAGGATTCAACTACTTGGACGAAAGGGTCGATGAGAAGAGGTAACGCTCGCACTTCTCTGCTTTCTCCCGTCGGATATGGCACGGGTGCTGGACATGATCCACAACGGGAATCTGTAAAGTATCGAGTCTGGGACTTTGAGGGACAAGAGGGTATAGCAGCATTAGTGCGAAATTGGCATTCAGTGTTTGGACTTCGTTAAAAGGCCAAGCCTGCCCGCTCATCACCAATTGTCATTGGCTAAAACTTCGCAATTTATCCAGGCCGACTCTTCGATGGATACCACCAGACTCAAGTTTGCTTTGCGCACACTGTTCTAAAACTGCTTACCAGCTCGACAGTTCAACAAGAGCGCGATGTTCCGGAGGTCCAGTGTGATTGAGTAAAAAATCGTAAACCGGTGGGAGGCGCTGCGTTGGGCGGGCTCCTTCTCAGTGGGGGTCGGTAAGGCACTTCATCCCGCTTGCGGATGATGTGTGCTCCGTCCGGAAAAGTCAAACATCGAGATGAGCAATGTCAGCACAAGGAACTATCAGAATTGCTTGGACGACTCAGAGTGACAACCACAAGATGTTCCATACGTGTTCTGCGCACCTGTTCGCAATAAAACTTGTTTTCCGTTTCATCTTATATTATTATTGACTGAAGATCCGTCGATTAGTAGCAACCGCAAAGTATTATGAGCAATGGATTTGCAAACAAGAAGTCACAAAAAATACGGGGTGAGGGTGAGGGCCGGCACCTAAACATGTCAGTCGGACGAAAAGGGGAACGTAGGCTAAAGAACTAGATGATTAGACTGTTGGATGATGGTGGGGGTTCGTACTGGGTATCGCTTTCATCAGGAAAACCGGGGATTAGAAATCGTCCAGGATTGGCAATAGTAGTACACACGGGGGACAAATGAACAACCTCTTGGCCTTGAGGCATGGGAAAAAGAAGGTATCAATTAGCCCATCGCTGAACGTTAACATTGACCGCCGGCTTCGGGAGTTTTGAACTGTGTCCAAGTATCGATCGCCATAGATGATAGATCCTGTAGCCGCAGGTTTCACCATCATCATTTGAGAGTCGTAATAAGGAGTAGCCTGTATGAGATGTTCAGCACACAACCCCGACGATACCTAGCTTTCTGTACCATTGGTGGTAATATAAATAGATAGGCAAGCCTCTTGGTTGTCAAGAAGATATCTTCACACACTATATGCACAGCCTCGACATGCCCCTGTGTACGAAGACAAGGAGTGGTAAAAAGGTGGCAGGCATGCTGCCTTCTGTCAAGGAAGCAAGCGTTGGTTTGATTGTATGCGAGTGTGAGAACATTTGGAGTCAACCCTTGTATTACCTGATGTAGATTCCTTGCCAATTCCTGTTTCCCTCTTCAAACCCAAACGATGGAGGCCTCTAATTGCTCATGAAACAAACAAAAAATCCTCTAGATTTCCTACATCCAAATGTTCCCCTTTTATTCATATTATAGTCCTCAGCAGCAGGTCCACTTGCTTCAAACAATACCGATATCTCCAGGACTGCATCATATAAAGTGTCAACTTCAACTTCTTGCTTTATTTCCCACTTGAAGAAATAAATTTGGTACCGCGGGAAGCCTTTTGGAAGCGATACAGGAACTTTCTTTTTCCTTTCCGAAAGATTCGTTGAATACGAGAAAATCAACGATGGCGACTCCGGAATTACCAGAGCCCATGAATTCTTCACCCTATCATTCAAAAGTCAAGATTACGACCACTCTTTCGGATCCTACATTCGTAGCTGGCAACGAACTTTGTATCAGGAAAATTGGATATGGAATGTCGAGCTGATAGAGGTTTGGGTATTGGTATCCTTATGGTTGAGCTATTTGCTATACAAGGTTCGTTGGTCAAACGTATCTGAATGAACACAATGTTGATATTATTCAACAGAACTTTGATCTCGAGACCACTCTGCTGCTTCCACTTTTCTCCACAGTCGTCGTCTTTTCCAAGGTCCAGGTCTACCGCCCTCAAACGCCGTCCAAGCATATACAATGCTAGGTGACCCTCCTCTGCCACAACATTACTACCAAGCCAGACGAGGAAAATCGACCTTTCTATTCCGTATACCCATCCCAACCTCATCTCCTTCTTCCATCTCTTTTGCATCCGGTTTGGCAAAAGTGAACCCCGAGCGAGCGTCGGTGTTTATTGGAAAAATGACAGGAAGTTGGATGTTGATAATAAGACTGTGGATGTTGCCGAGGCATATCCCTATGATAAATCTCCACCTGAAGCTATTGTGGTAGGCGATAATGGGAAATTGTGGATGCAGGGGCGGATGATTGGCGGACCCGTAGTGGCTGGTGGAACCGCTTATTTGGAACTTCAAGTCAAGAATCATTCTAATAAAAAGGTGATTCCTCTTTTTTCTTCCTTCCTTTATTTTAAAGCTGATAATAGTTGTATAGAACTCTAGCTTAACTCTAACGCTTACACGCACGCTTTACTTGCCTGGTCAACAACAACTACAGCAACCAGCTACAGTTCAAATATCGGACACTCTAACAACTGTTCCATTCCGCGGTCCAGAGTATATTATCCCCCCGGCTTCGGAAGGTGTCGCCAATCAGGTCTTTGACGTTCCTAAACTTGCCCGAGGGGTTCAAAGCGGCACCTTAGATGGAGAAAGCGAAGAAGATGGAGGACAACCTAGGCGAACAGAGAGCCATTTTGAGATCCGGTGTGAAGTGGAAGTCAAATTAGGTATGGGTATCGGCAGGTCTGTTCACTAAATTATCTACCTTTGAACCGAGTTTTGATGATGGTTACTTTTCAATAGCAAAGATATCATCCTCCACCTTCCCATTGATGTGGTTCATCCCATGGCTGTTCCACAACAGCCAATACTAGACCCGTTTATCCAACAACAACCAACGCCGTATACCTATGCGAACCACGGACCCGTACCTGAACTTACGCCATACGCAGATTATACATCCTATTACCCCAATCAAGGCGCATATATCGACCCTACACAGATTCAGCCATGGTTACCACCCATGGAACCACCACCTCTGCTTCTACCTCAAGGATATCCGCACGGTTATGCAACTTCACCTGGTCCTCAATTGCTACCGCCGTTTCAACAGTTTCATCCTATGCACGCACCAGCAAATGCTCATACTCCGCCACCACCGCGTTCATTCTTTCCTGAGGCTGTTCCCGGATTTTCCCCTGTTGCTCTACCTTATCTGCCTCCAATATCTTACCAGACCCATATTGTGGAGTCTCTACAAGAACCAATTTTCATGCACGGCATTCCGCCTACAATAACCTCCGATGGATGGTTTTGTTACTCCAGCTCCAAATCCTTCTTCCCCCGCTCCCAACGCCGTGCTATACTCCCCCGTCCTCAACTGACGCAACATTCGTTCACTCGAGATCCTGCGCTCGGTTCCCTGACTATCTCGAAGAGCGAACGAGTCGAAGAATTGAAGATGGCTGAGGAAGTAGTCGGGATCTTTGCCGAAAGCCGCTTGTGCTGCTACTCTCGAAGGTCTTGATAGGGAGGTCAATTGGAATTATTTGAAAATAATAGGACGTTACCTGGACTACCGGTACCTTCTGGCAAGTTTGGAGGTAGGAGAGGGATGGGTTGGGATAATGGCTATGATGTCATTAGTACACAGAACCATGATAACGAAGAGGAAGAGGAGAGATTTGATGTCTGCATTCCCAGCTGCTGTGCATGATCATCAGGCTGTTCAAGCTCGAGTTTTCATTGTTCAGGCAGTTTTTGGTTCGATTTTTTGGTGGATGGGCAGAATTATGTTGAAAGCCGGCAGAACTTGATGAATTGAGGTTCAGTTGGATGGAGTATGAGCAGCATAGAGGTTGCCGTCAGGGGATGCTGTGCGCCGAAGAGGTATTCCGGACGTATTTCGCTGCGAGATCTATTGAATTGTCAGTAATTATGTAAACTACGCGGCGCGTTCGCAGAATAAATGCACATAAAATTTTAGTACGGCTATATGTACCGACTTAGAGTAACGGGAGTCAGAACCACCTGCAACTCTGCGCATTCTATCTTCGTCAGTGCACAACTATCCCGCGTTAGATATGCAAGAAAGGTTTTGTAGAAGGAGCTTGCTAGGAGAACACTAAGGACACGTCACAACTGTGAACTAGCACCCTTTCTCTCGCATACTTATACTTACGACTGGCAGATCAACAGCCCCTTGCATCGCCGAGTCTGTTTAGGTATATAGGTGTCAATAATGTCATCTACTCCTTCAGAGGAGGCTTCCTTGCTTCATAAACTCGATACTACACCCTTGTCCAAATTCGAAGCGTTCCCAAAAGATACCTTCGACGTACAAGGCCCGTTCAGAGTCTCGCAGGTTTATGACATTATCCGTTGCTTTGCCGGCATTCACGCTGGTCGTAAATGACATAGGCGAATTTCTCTGGGGTTGGCTCGACTTTGAGTTTAGCGTGGATAATAGTAACCCGTCTAAGTATTTAAACATTAATATTGATTTGGTTGCGGCCACGCCGTGTGGATGTGAGTGATATATACTCTCGCTTCCAACTATAGTGCTGACGTTGTTTGGATAGATTTAAGTGTCGACTTGAGAGATGCTATGAGCGATCAATTATTTTTGAGTGGTGGGTTTCGTCCTCTTTGATGTTCCCCAAGCCACCACTCTGCAGTAAGTATTTTTGCATTCTGTCGTGGCGTATTTTCAAGTTTCAGGGAGCATTCAGCAGCACTATCTGCAAGCCAAGCAATCACTCAGTCACTCAACTCTCGCGCTATTCGACTGGTTGTTCCAGGAAAATCTTTATTCAAGCCTATGTATATCTATGAACCGGCTGAAAGTCCTTGCAGAATGTCTGGTACTCTGGCGGTTAAACGGGTGACGGGTGCGTTTCCTATCATACGATTTGCTCCCCCGGCTGATATTCGCCTGCTAGCCAACCTACACATCACGGGTCTTGGACATGGATATGCTAGTTTTTCACATGTTGGCCATAAACGTAGGCCGTCATGACCATTAGGATTTTCCCCCGCTGAACTGAAATCATAGAAATGAATTTTTCTCGTATCGTTACTGAATTCTCTTTGGTCCCCATTTCCTAGATATTGTACAACCACTCGACGACTCTTTCGAAGCAACAGACAAAAGTCAGTTTAATCCTTGTTAAATCATGAATCTATCATTAACCGTCAATTAGATTTTATCGCGTTCCAGTATTTCCTCCACATTCTCCTGTAGTGTTGCAGAGTCTTCGCAGGATTGTTGTCTTGCCTGCGTTGGCTCGCCCTATCACGAGGATACGGAATCGAGTAAACTTTGTTTGCATTTTCCGAATCTGCTCAGCAGTGAGTTGGGGTTTCGATGAAGTAGACATTGCGAAAGACGCTCTCGTAGATGAGGTTAATACCAGGCGCTATTGTTTTCGAAGGCGGACTGTGACTGCTACGGAGATAATTTCTTCCACTTGGCGAGCACTAGCTAAGACGTAAAGCTTAGCTTTGCGCGATCGGTTGCTAGACCATCAGATTAAACTACTTGGGAACCCCGGACGAAAGCATCGACGAAGGGAGGTAACGCCCGCACGCCTCTGCTTTCTCCAATCGGATATGGCACAAGTGCTGGACATGACCCTCAACGGGAATCTGTAGTACATCATGATAAAGTGTCGAGTCTGGAATGACTGAGACTTTGAGGGACAAGAGGGTAGAGCAGGCAGTTCATGATGCAGTTAGAATAGAGCAGTTAGAATCGATAGTAGCATTGATACGAGATCGGCCATTCAGTGTTCTGACTCTGAGTCACTGGGTGTTTGGTCGGTGCACAAGGGTTGACTACGTTAAAGGCCCAAGCCCACTCGAGTCCAAGCCGGCCCGCACGTCGCTATAAAATTGACATTGGCTAAAACTTTGATTTGTTCGATGATATCAAATATGGAGTGGGATACCACCAGACTCAAGTTTGTTTTGCGGAGACCGGTCTAAAGCTGCTTTGCTTGATAGCTCAACTGGAGCGTGATGTTCCAGAGGTCTTGCGTGACTGAGTGAAAGATCGTAAACCGATGGGAGGCACTGGAGGGATCCTTCTCGAAGGATCGGTAGGGCGCTTCATCCTGCTTGCGGATGGTGCGTGCTCCTTCTGGAAATGGCAAACATCAAGATGAGCAATGTCAGCGCAAGGAACTGTCAGAATTGCTTGGACGACTCAGAGTGAGCACCACAAGACGTTCCATAGGCGTCGGCTCATCTGAGCCTTTGTTTCTAGTACTGCCCATTTGTTCGAAATAAAATCTAGTTTCCGTTTCATCGTATGCCTCTTTGTATGACAGATCCGACAGTTAGTACCAACCGCAAAGTATCATGAGCAATGGATCTGTAAACAATAAGTCAAAAAAAATACAGGGTGAGGGTGAGGGATCAGCATCTACACCTGTCAGGTAGGTTAAAGAAGTAGATAATTAGACTGCTGGATGATGGTGGGGGTTCGTACTGGGTATCGCTTTCATCAGGAAAACCGGGGATTAGAAATCGTCCAGGATTAGCACTAAATGAACCTCTTGGCCTTGAGGCATGGGAAAAGAAGGCATCAATTAGCCCATCCGAGTCGCTGAACGTTAACATTGACCGCCGGCTTCGGGAGTTTTGAACTGTGTCCAAGTATCGATCGCCATAGATCCTGTAATTTCACCATCATCATTTGAGAGTCGTAATAAGGAGTAGCTTGTATGGGATGTTCAGCACAACACAACCGAGACGATACCTAGTTTTCTGTACCATTGGAAATAATATAAATAGATAGGCAAGCCTCTTGGTTGTCGAAGAAGATATCTTCACACACTATATGCACAGCCTCGACATGCCCCTGTGTACGAAGACAGGGAGTGGTAAAAAGATGGCAGGCATACTGCCTTCTGTCAAGGAAGCAAGCGTTGGTTTGATTGTATGCGAGTGTGAGAACATTTGGAGTCAACCCTTGTATTACCTGATGTAGATAGATTCCTTGCCAATTCCTGTTTCCCTCTTCAAACCCAAACGATGGAGGCCACTAATTGCTCATGAAACAAACAAAAAATCCTCTAGATTTCCTACATCCAAATGTTCCCATTTTATTCATATTATAGTCCTCAGCAGCAGGTCAACTTGCTTCAAACAATACCGATATCTCCAGGACTGCATCATATACATAGCCTGAGTGCCATTGCGTTGCATGGAATTTACGAGTCCCTCGCCATGCTCGGTTCAATGAGATTGCGGAATGTAACAACGGTAGCATGAGAGTGAGCACTGAAGGTAAACAATAAGCTCATTTTGACGAAAATGAGGACCCACACTCATTGTCACTAAGGGTTCCTATCATATTCTTGATAAATTGTAACTTTTTGACCAGGTCAGGCAGCGGTGGTGGTAGCGTCAATTACGGTTGGCGCCTGGGTTCAGGTCTAAGTTTTGCTTCACTTGGTGGTTGATGGATTCTTTGGGGTCCTTGATCAAGTTTAATGGTGAGATCCTGTGACCCGTGAAGCGGTCACTACAATATATTGGGTATTTTGAGTATCACAAAATGTAAATCACTGTTTAAAATCATCCGGAAAACTCACATTTGAGCGATGTCACTCTTGTCGTCTTAATGGTTGTCAACTTATCTGAGTGTCGTGGGGGAACTTGGTGAGTCTACGAATTGCGTGGACGGTGGAGGGCTTGCTGCTTTGTTACTAGCAAGTATGGGGTTTTGCAGCCACCATCAGGTTCGTTGCAAAACTATTCTATGTCATGAGGTTCTTTGACTGATGAAGAGTAGGCCATTGATTAGAGGCTTTCTATCCCACCGGTGACCTGCATGAACACTTCTCGAAAGCCTCAGGATCTTTGGGAAGTGATTATCCATGCTTTCTGCCCTGTCTCGTCGGCACAGTGTTAGCCTATTCACCTTCCTGCTTGCATCTGTCATACTCAAAGTTCATTATGTTTGTTTCATGTATGATGTAACCCCCAAAGTTATCGGATTGTTAACACAAAGAATAATTACAGAATTCTTCAACTTGTAAATATCATTAGTCCCCAAGGATGGCCTTGCAATAACAGGCAGAGATTTTACTCAGAACAATGACATTTTACATTATATATGAAATACTTTGCTTATGAGCGGCCTTTTTTTTGGGGGGAGAAGAGGATGCGCTATGGGATGTGCCACTGCCGCTTGGATGCCCATTGTCTGGAGTCTCGACGACGAGGTTTGTGAGATTCAGTGCATTGCAGATCCAGTTCTTCTTGCAGGCGGCTTCATGCTGGTCCTGGAAAGCCTGGATTTCAGATGGGCCTTGGTCCCAGTAAACATCTTCGGTACCTGAGCTTCTAGGAAGACATTATCAGAATTGTGGGGTCACTGAGGTAGTAAATAGGATAAATGCACTTACATATGGCACTGCAGGTCAATGAGACACATTTTCCCCTTCCTGTCAGGCGCACCTTACAAGACAAGGTGAGATGATGAGGCGCAGATTTAATAACCACCTGTGCTCACCTTGGAGGTCACAAATGAGGACATCATTACTTGAATAAACCAGGGAAAAATGAGCAAATGCGTGGATTGCTTTTGTGAGATGATCATCAGCAGTGCCTATAGTTCCATTTCCAGTAAACTTCTGTACTTTGGCGTCATGAGGTCCACAGGGCAAGAGAGGTGTTGCAAGAAAGTATTTGTGTGGAAGTGCACGACTGCCAGATGTGGGAGTGGGTATGATTTTCCCAAAAATGGATGCTTCGAAGTTGAAATAGAATTCTATTGATATTGAATATCAGTATCAAATATTGGAGGGCCAAGGAGGAATTTACTAGGGATGGTGGTTACTCCAGCGGAACATGCAACCTCATCAAATGCATTTTTGAACGCATCACAGAGGCAGAGTAGTTTGTACTCAGCCTCAAGCACTTTCTTCACCTCCTCCCCGCTCATCTTGAAGTCAAGTGGGAAGGTGACAACATACTCGCAAGCATCAAATCGGGCCTACACACATCCAAAAAAAAAAAAGTGAAAATCAAGCTTTGAGATAATCAAGCGCTTACATATATACCACGCTTAGTAAATCCTTCACCAATAAACCCAGCTTGTCCAGCACTTTCAGACTGTGATGTCGGAGAAACCTCAATAACTTCTCATTTAGTCAATTCCTTAGTAGTGACCTGACCAGTACCATCAAGGTTGAAGTGAGCTGTTATCCGCTGAAAGTTACATGCAACCAGCATGAGATTGCGAGTCCATGTGATGGGTTTGGCAGCAGGCCGGTATGCGCTCTTTAGGACACTAGATTGCGGCCGAACTGAGGAAGATTGCAGTCCTGTGGCAGCACTGGAGGGCTGTTGGAGGGAAGTATGGGATGATGATGCAACCACTGACTGCCTGGAATGTGTAGGTTGGTGAGAACTTGACTGGGCACTTGCATGTTTTTGTTTGGAACCAACAAAAATGGGGTCGGTGTCATCGTCATCGTTGATCTTGTGTGTAAAAATGAGGATAAGTCAGTGCAAAAAAAGGAAAGTGATTGGGTACAACATCATCTTTTTGGAATATGAACCAAATATAAATGAACCAGTTATTCAGCTGCTGCGCTGTACCTAATTTCTTCTGCACAAATTCCTCCTTGAAGAGCAGAGATACAGAATTGTCGCGGTCAAAGTGCATCAACGAGGAATATTTTGAGCAATTTTCATGGGCATGGCATGTCACATTTGACCTACACCATATGGAAATGGGTAAGTAGGTTGAAAGAACGATACAAGGTCATGAGCTGACCACTGACTTACCAAGTCAACTCCTTTGCCTCTGGTCTGTTTTTCTGAAATATAACCTTGATTTACCCAAGTAACTGATCAAGTGCCTGATGGGTTGAAGTGGTGGGTTCAAAAACATGGACAACACGTATGGTCTTGATCTATCATCCAAAATTAGTGGGTTATTCCCCAGCAATTCAAGAAAAGAAATCATACCTCAGTAAGTCGATTGGACAAGCCCTCTGCCATCCAAAGCACTGCAGAAATCCGGATTCCATTGTCAAGGAGTTTCGCCTCTTCTTGCTTTGCCTTCCACAGCTCGAGAGCCTGATTGGCCTTTCCCAGGTTCTTGAATTTGTTCAGGCCTCGAGGCTGAGGTACACCTCCAACTGTACAAACACTGTTGTTCAGCCTGGGCTCCGATGCCTGGGAATGGTAGGATGAGGCAAGGTGGAGGATGGATGTTGCCACATCTGAACTATCAGTGCTGGGGTCAATGTGACAGCCAGCAGTTTTGCCACTGCCAAATAAGATTTCTGCAATGCTGGGCCTTGTCAAGATTAAGTTTGGAACATCTTTTGCATTTTCTGGAATGTGATATTTTGAGTTGCAAGCTATCTACCATTTCAATTAAAATATTTTGCTCATGGTAGTGCAGAATACATCCATTACACAACGGTTTTTGAAGATTGGCAGATATAATACCACACACAAAACATTGTGGCGTGTCCTATCACATAATGGAAGGTGTGTGTGGATAAATGTTAATGTGACTTAAGGTGGTAAACTTATGTTAATGAGCTGCAGCTCAATTGATGATAAACCAGGTGGTTTTTTTGCCCTGCATTTTCCGCAACTTGATGCTTCATCAAGAAGAAAAAACTCAAAGCTACAAGTAGGACAATGGGGCATTGCGGATAGGGCAGAGTTAACGGCAAGGGTAAAGAGTTAGACAACATTGAAAATTTTTCATGCTTCGTAGACCTGAACCATGAGGAGACCTGAACTATTGATCAAAAAAGAGTATAACAAATGATTAAACATAGCTAATCCAACTCCAGATCTAGTGGGAATACAAGAGGGAGAAGTGTCTGGAAAATGTCCCACACATTTTCAAATGTCAACTCGGAGAGGGCAAGGGACTCATAAGCGCTGTTGGCTTTTGTGGCGAATTCTGGTGACACAAACTCGAGTAGCGCATCACCCCCCATTTCCTCCTTGAGCTTGTGGATGATAGACATGTCAGGAATCTGAAGGAGGCAATCAACCAGACCGTAGTTCTCATGCAAGCTAAAAGCCGTGTTCCAAGAGCATCCAGATGGGCCAGCCTTATTCTTATCCTTCCGCATTCGAACCCCATTATGGAAGTCAACAAACTTGTCAAGCTCCTGGCGAAGTAATTTTGACCATAGGTACTGACAAAGTTCACTAAGCGCCAAGATAGGAATGTATTAGTGGTCCGGTACCATTTTAATGCAGGGAAGGATACTCACTGCTGCTGGCTACATCAGGAAAAATGATTTTGTCCCTAGGTAGCCTTGGGTAATTTGTTAGTATCACATCACTACTCAGGACATCCCAGGGCACCCCAGGACACCCCAGGACATCCTAGAGCAGCACAGGTAAAATTTGAGTGTTACACACTTATCCAAGGACACCTCAGGACAACCTAGGACAGCATAGATAAAGTTTTGAGTGTCACCCATTTTCTCAGGACACCTTTAGTGTATCCTGGTGCATTGACCATCTGGATTAAATCACATCAGGAGGCCCTGGGAGTCCCTTAGAATTTATGAATTTTGCTAGAAAATCTTTGACTGCCATGTCCAGGAAAGTATTTTGCAGTTTTCTCAATAAGGAGAGCTGCTATTAATATAATTTAAACATATTCAGGGTCCTAAAACAATTCTCTACCATCTTTAAAAAATTTCCTTTTTTGGAATTTATGTAATCTACCCTGCCAGCACCATATGCTTGAAATCATGCTTATCTGTGATCATGTGACCAATGGTCTGTGCGCCATCCAAAAGATATATAAACCACCCACAATTTTGTTTTCTTATTTCCTACTTCCCCAGTATTATACTAGTATATTTATGTATCACTATTTTATTATTATTTTATTACTAGTATATATGATGTTTAGAATAATTGAATATATTTTTATTATTATTATTATTATTCTGTTGTGTGAGACCACTCAAATATCTGGTTTATATATGTTTTCTAGCATCAGATCCAAAGGGACTAAGGCTGCCTCAGGATGGTCTCAGGTTGCCTCAGGTTGCTCTCAGGTTGCCTCAGGTTGCCTCAGGACACTCTCAGGTTGCCTCAGGTTGCCCCAGGACAGCCTAAGACTTTTCATACATAGGTAACTTGCACCCCAGGGCGACCTCTTGACCTGAGTGCCCTGAGCTGCCTGGGGCACCCCAGGACATTTCAGGACAGCCTAGGGCAGAAGTCATTTTTCCTGATGTATTGTCAGGATTGTACTTTCCTTCAGTAACTCCATCTTTGAAGACAATGACAGTGTTATTGCCCCAATCAAGACGGAGCCGGAGCCAAGACCACTCTATAGCAATATTGTGCACACTACGCACATAGGAGTGGGCTGGAAGTATTTCTCCATCATATTCGGGGAAGAGAGTTGCTCTATGACATACAATTAAAAACTAACTAGGAAATAAAAGGTGAGAAGTACCTTAATGTGTTGACAAGCCCATACAGCTGGGTGGTTTCCGATCCACAATCTGTCGCAAACTGGACTGGCATGCCTGTAATAAATGGAAGATAATTAGTCGGGTAAAATAGCAGGGAATGAATTGACCATACCTCCAAATTTCTCAATCAGAAGCAAGCAAAAATAACCAACAACATCCCCCAGTCTATTACTTGGGACAACCCAGGCGCCTAACCATTTTGAGGTAGCATCGTCAACAACTGCCCAAATAGGAAAGCCAATAGAATATAGTTTATCATGTCCATCTCCCAACCAGCGCTCATGGATACCATAATTGGCTTTGACAACTCGAATGATTTGCTTTGAAGTCGGATCACGCATTGTGAATGCTGATTAAGGCCAGCAGGATTGCGATTGTATGATGAGCTTGACATGATTTGTGCTTGCTGAGGTGCACTGGAGGATTTACAGTGCCGATATCTTGGACCACGTTTATATACAAACAGTAGTGGAGAAAATATTGATTGACGGACCTGATCACACCATTCTTGAATTTTATAAACAGTTGGGCCTTTTCGTATCGTACAAGTGGCTGTCAGTCAAATGCATAGAGTCATAACGGAGATAAATGTGGATGAAGTTGAGAACATACCTGCTTTGGTGAAATTGAAGATGAGAAATTTGAGCTCAAACCACATTCCTTATAACCCATGGTATTTTGCTGAAAATGAATAAATAAGCTAAATGATGACATAGTGATGCCAAAGTTCAGTTCAGTTCAGTTCAGCAGCATTTTTTGCTGAACTGAGAACTGAACTGAACTGAAGAACTGTTATAAATTCTATATTTTACTTATTATTGGAAATTTTATGGTCCAAGGACCATCCTTAGGCCTTAGGCACTTAATTTCTACTCATGTATGATCTCAGGACTCCTTGACAATATATAACACCACTGATTTGTATTTATGTTCCAAAATGAATAATGCTAATATATAACATAATCACATCATATACCAAGTCTGGCCATTATCTCCTTGCTCAATCATTGTTTTACTCCCAAAAGGACTTCCAAATCATTTGTACATCACTAAAGAACTAATTTCCAGGATGTAGAATATGCAGGGTAACCGATACTAAGAAATGAGGGAACCTCAGTGATAATAAGCACTATAATATTCAAGAATATATTCCTAAGAAATGAGGGACTAAAACATAGTAAGTAATAGTTAAGCTATAACGAATGAGTAACTTACACCTCAGTGATAATAAGCACTGAGGTGTCAAGTAAACGACAACGAAATTATAAGTATGTATTATGTAATAATAGGTAAACTCGCAGTAGGTTCAACACAGGAAACATAAATCTATATATAGGAATTTCTCATCCTTCCAGGACCTATCAGTTCAGCAGTTCAGTTCAGTTCAAACTGGATGAACTGCCAATTCTCCAGATGCCTGAACTGAACTGAACTTTTCAGTTCAGTTCAGTTCAGTCAGTTCAGGTTCAGTGAGTCAGTTCAGAACTGAACTTTGGCATCACTATGATGACAGGTAAGTTAACGCGCAAACTTTCAGACATAGACCCTTTTCGACTGTCATTATGACTTGAACCCGGTTTTAAATCAACAATTTGCGACCAGGAGTGAACTGAGGTAGTACCGCTTTGTTGTTCTTAAGGTCTTCCAGATGTTCCATAGCATCAAATTTGAATGTGGATGTCGGTAAGAATAGGCCTGCTTCACAAACTCAAAATTTGAATGTGACTCATGGCAACTCATGGGGAGCAGAGCACAAGGTCAGCGCTACGTTTTTCGAAGTTTGAGGAGTACTTACTTTGATCCCATTGCCACTCTTGTAACCCGTCGATGTCATCTCTGTAAACAGACTTCATCTTCATATATTGTATCAACATTCTTTCTAGTTTTTTCTGTGAGAGTTCTCATGTCGTTTAAGATAAGATCAATTTATGAGCTGCAGTCTCTGGGTAGTCACCTACATGATGTGAGCATGAAGTCACGTTGGAACAGGAATTTAAGACAAACCAGTAACCATTTTGATAACGCAAGATGGAGCATTGGCATCATGGTCAACATCTTTAGGAGGAGATATCATACTTGGCGTCCACGAGATGCAGTATACTATAGAAGAATTAAACGCAACTCGGTATTAAATTAAACTAAAAATCTCACATCGTAGGATTCCTATGCCTCAATGTATGCCTTTCTGTGATGGCTCCATCCTTGAGGTAAGTCGTGCATTTGGAAAGCACACGCTCAGAGGCACTTTCAGAAGGTTAGAGTTTTAAATGGATAATAATGTAGGTCCAACTATACCGTCATAGACACCCTTCATGGCCTCGAGTACGGGATACCATATTACTAGCCATAAACCATATATGTATCTGTAGGGTATGATCGGCAGCTCTATGGAGCATCAGTTGATAGATTTTGTGTTGTTTTGTCATTGTTATTAGACTAGAAGAAGTAGCTGTTAGCTGATAATCGATAACAATGATGGTGATACTAAAATCCAAGAAAACAATAGCGAACACAGACAAACTGTCCACTGTATGATTAATCATAAGTATAAATTCATGATGGTGATGAATATTTAATTGCATTTCGACAGCAAGAGGACTTTTGTTACCACTCTCACCTCCGGAAGGCTCAAAATTTGACCTAAGTAACAATTAGAAAAAGAAAACAGGTCTGCTCTTGAATTGCTCTTGAATTTACTGGTAAATGTATATGATCTCCAGTTTGTACCGTTGACAATTAACGTAGAGTTGAAGTTTGAGCAGCAAGGATGGACGGGATCCCTTAAGTTTGTAAGCTGAAGGTTTCGTTGACAACTTCCGTGATATGACATATATACACTGTGACTGTTTAAATAAGCACAGTAACATTAAACATAGCCGGAATCATGTATCTTAGATAGTCAGCCATAATTATTACCGTATTCCTCACTGATTAAAGACCAGGCTTGCCTGAACAGAAAAATCATACATACTATGTACTGCTCACAGTAAGTACTACTCATATCACCAATCAATGCATCAATCATTATGATCCTTCTGTCACGCTCTTGGATATCTTGTAGAAGCAGTGTCAAGTCCCCCTAACACCCCTCAGAATTTGAGAAATCCCATAAAACTTAGACCTGAACCCAGGCACCAACCGTAGTCAATGGTTGTTGAAGTTACAAGGAAGATGAGAGAAGGAAGGGGAAGAAATGCCTATGACCGTGGCATTACTAAAATAGAACACGGCGTTTGCTGGTGCATTAAGCATCAACAAAATCCTGGTGGAGACCGCTCCATAAAAGAACGAGTCCTATAAATAGGACTCGTAAAAGTGTCAACCTAAACTTCTTGCTTTGTTTCCCACTTGAAGAAATAAATTTGGTACCGTGGAAAGCCTTTTGGAAGCGATACAGGAAGTTCCTTTTTCCTTTCTGAAATATTCGTTGAATAAGAGGAAATCAATGATGGCGACTCCGGAATTACCAGAGCCGATGAATTCTTCACCCTATCATTCAAAGGTCAAGATTATGACCACTCTTTTGGACCCTACATTCGTAGCTGGCAACTTTGTATCAGAAAAATTGGATATGGAATGTAGAGTTGATAGAGGTTTGGGTATTGGTATCCTTATGGTTGAGCTATTTGCTATACAAGGTTCATTGGTCAAACGTATCTGAATGAACACAATCTTGATATTATTCAACAGAACTTTCATCTCGAGACCACTCTGCTACTTCCACTTTTCTCCACAGTCGTCGTCTTTTCCAAGGTCCAGGTCTACCGCCCTCAAACACCATCCAAGCATATACAATGCTAGGCGACCAAGAGGGAAATCAATTTTTCTATTCCGCATACCCATCCCAATCTCATCTCCTTCTTTCACCTCTTTTGCATCTGGTTTGGCAAAAGTGAGGTATGAGCTCCAAGCGAGTGTCGGTGTTTACTGGAAAAATGAAGTTGGCTGTTGATAATAAGACCGTGGACGTTGTTGAGGCATATCCCTATGAGAAATCTCCACCTGAAGCTATTGTGGTAGGCGATAATGGGAAATTGTGGATGCAGGGAAGGATGAGTGGTGGACCTGTAGTCGCTGAAGGAACCGCTTATTTGGAGCTTCAAGTAAAGAATCATTGTAATACAAGGTGATTCCTCTTTTTTTTCTTCCTTCCTTTATCATAAAGCTGATAATAGTTGTATAGAACGCTAGCTTAACTCTGATGCTTACACTCACACTTTAATTGCCTGGCCAACAACAACTACAGCAACCAGCTACAGTTCAAATTTCGGACACTCTAACAACTGTTCCATTCCACAGTCCAGAGTATATTATCCCCCCGGGTGCAAAAGGTGTCACCAATCTGGTCTTTGGTGTTCCTAAACTTTCCCGAGGGGTTCAAGGCGGTACCTTAGACGGAGAAAGTGAAGGAGATGGAGGGCAACCCAGGCAAACTGAGAGCCTTTTTGAGATCCGGTGTGAGGTGGAAGTCAAATTAGGTATGGGTATCGGCAGGTCTGTTCACTAAATTATCTACCTTTGAACCGGGTCTTGATGATAATTACTTTTCAATAGCAAAGATACCACCCTCCAAATCCCCATTGATGTGGTTCATCCCATGGCCGTTCCACAACAGCCAATACTAGACTCGTTTATCCAACAACAACCAATGCCATATACCTATGCGAACCTCGCACCCGTACCCGAACTTATGCCATATGCAGATTATACATCCTATTACCCCCATCAAGGCATATATATTAACCCTACACAAATTCAACCATGGTTACCACCCATGGAACCACCTCCGCCCTTACCTCGAGGATATCTGCATGGTTACCTGCTGTTGCTCTACCTTATCTGCCTCCAATATCTCACCAAACCCCCATTATGGAATCTCCACAAGAACCAGTTTTCATGCATGGCATTCCGGCTTCAATAACACCTCCGATGGATAGTTTTGTTAATCCGGCTCCAAACCCTTCTTCCCCCGCTCCCAACGCCGTGCTATACTCCCCCTGTCCTCAACTGACGCCCAAACATTCATTCACTTGAGATCCTGCACTCAGTTCCCTGACTATCTCCAAGAGCGAACGAGTCAAAGATTTGGAGAAGATGGCTGATGAAGTAGCTAAAAGGATTCGGGATCTTTCTGGAGACCCACCGAAAGCCGCTACTCTTGAAGACCTTGATTAGAAGGTCAATAGAGATCCTTTGAATAAGAAGACATTACCGGTACCCTCTGGCAAGTTTGGAGGTAGGAGAAGGATGGGTTGGGATAATGGCGAGATGTCATTATCACAGAGAACCATGATCATGAAGAGCCCCAGCAGGGAGGGTAGAAGAGGAGAAATTTGATGTCTGTGTTTCCAGCTGCTGTGTATGATCACCAAGCTGTTCTAGCTCGGGTTTTCATTGTTCAGATGCTTTTTTGTTCGATTTTTTGGTGGAGGAGCAGAATTATATTGGCAGACGGCAGAAGTTGATGAATTGGATGGAGAGTGAACAGCACAGGTAGATGATATCTGCTGTCAGGAAGTAGGCAGCGGGGATGCTGTGCGCCGAAGAGGTATTCCGGACACATCGGGGTATTTCTGTGTGGGATCCATTGAATTGTCAGTAATCAAACTACCCGGCGCGTTCACAGAACAAATGTACATGAAATCTTATTAGGTTGGCACATCTAAGTAACTTCAGTGATCGACTTAAATCGGAGTAACGTGATTCTGGCTACGTCAGAATCACCATTTCAACTCTGCGCATTCTATCTTCGGCAGTGCACAATCTGGAATTGCGACAAAGGGCTTGCTGGGAGAACACTAAAGACATGGTGCAACCGTTGTCGCGCACCAATACTGATTGGTAGCGTGAGAAGAAAGCTTAAAAGTCGCCATCATGAAAATAAGCGGACTTTGAATTTGCTTACCTATTTTGGAAGCGGCCCTGAATCGCGTTCCTGGTCAACAAAACCATTCGTTCAACGATAACATCCTCATCGCTCATCATATCCTCAATGTCTTCCACTATGTTGTCTATCATTTACACTATCGACATGCTCCTTAACATCTACCATCCGTTTGTCCCTTGGCTAGTGATACAACAAAGCGATCAATCTACTATTCGCATCGGTCATCGGCTCGCGTTTGATCGTATCTTTGGTCCATCATTTCAAGAACGGCCCGTTTATGGACGCATCAGCCACATCTCCCATTATGTCAAAGGCTTTGTCATCGTTGTTGTGGCTATGGACCCACAAGTCTTCCCCTCAGCTATCTATCTTGCCATCCCTCGCTCCTGGATCTCACTCAGTCCCCTATCCTCACTCATCTACCTCTTATCTTATCATTCACTGCCAAAACCATCATTCACGCGGTACCTGAAGCCTTCCCACCCTCTTTATGACAATTTAGGAAGTCCAGGAGGATCATGACTAAGCAGGAATTGCAGATGAATCAGCAGCAGAGGATTATTCTCGCAGTGTGTCAAGTGTTATCAAGGCTGCGCGACATGGGACCATGGGCAAGTAGTGTTTTCTCGGGAACAAGGCTGCGCCTTTCAAGTGTTGACTCAGGACCTTTCACATTTTGACATGACCACACGCCTATGGAGTCGATATATTTTTGCTATTGGACTATGTACACTGCCTTCTTTTCTTTTCTCTCGCACTTTGACACTTTACAGATTATTTTACTGTTCCTTTTCTTTTCCATTGTTCTTTTCTTCTCGCAGCTGTCCTCTCTTTATCTTTCTTCCTTTGACAGTGCGTACTTTGTTTCTTTTTATTGTTTTACATAGCCTCATCCTTAGGGTATAAATACTGCTCTTTTGTACCAGGATAGGTAGTTCAGTTCAATTCATTCTTACCCCCCACTTTCATCATCTCAGTGGAATTCCAGTGAATTCCTCCCTTAAGTTCGCTTTTCTTGCCCCTTACTGTCAATCTATCCCCTATCCCTCAACCGCTATAGTCTTACTGAAGACTCTCTCTTGCTCATCCTCATCCTCGTCTTATACCTCATCCATCTTCCAAGACCTTCATCCTCCTCCTTCTCTTCTCTATTCTTTCCCCTTACCTCTGTGTGTTAACAGTCAAGGTTATACCTTCCCTAAACAAACAACAGGGAGTCTCTTGACCTAAGGTCTGGTCCACTGCTCTCTGGTTGGTGTTTATATACAACAACAACAACAATTTATACCGTGAGCAATGACACCCTTTTTCTCTCATACTTATACTTACAACTGGCAGGTCAACACTCCTTTGCATCGCCGAGTCTCTTTAACTATATAGGCGTCAATGATATCATCTCCTTCTTCAGAGCAGGCTTCCTTGCTTCATACACTCTATACCACACCCTTGGCCGAATTCGATGCATTCCCAAAGATACCTAGGCTCATTCAGAGTCTGGTGGGCTTATGACATTAGTTGTTGCTTTGCTGGCATTCATACTGGTTGTAAATGACATAGGCGAGTTTCTCTGGGGTTGGCCCGACGTTGTGAGTTCAGCCTGGATAATGACCCGTTGAAGTATTTAAACATTAATATTGATTTGGTTGTAGCCATGCCATGTGGATGTGAGTCTTGTACTCTCGCCTCCAACTATAGTGCTGACGTTGTTGAATAGACTTAAGTGTCGACTTGAGAGATGCTATGGGCATCAATTGTTTTTCAGTGGTGGGTTTTGTTGTACTGGAGTCCTCTTTGATGTTGGACAAGCCACCACACTGAAGTGAGTATCTTTGCATCCTTTGATAGTGTTGTATTCTAAATTTGAATTTGCAGGCATTCGGCAGCACTACATATCTGCAAGGCAAGCAATCGCTTGTGTATTTTACAGTCCCCCACGTTGTCCGGCCGGACTCCGCCGGACTCCGGTCCAGTCCGCCAGACTCTGGTCCAGTCCGCCAGACTCCGACGGAATTCCGGTAGAAGTCCGGTCAAAGTCCGGTCAAAGTCCGGTCAAAGTCCAGTGGATGTATAAAAATGACCGGACTGTATGTCCGGTCAGATTCCGCCGGACACTGACCGGACTTTGACCGGACTTTT
>MU130619.1:83301-107810 GCA_015039465.1 Phlegmacium glaucopus
ATGAGGGGTAGGCAAAACTGATGGTGTGGGCAAAAGCCGACGTGGGTGGGTAAAGCTGGGGGTTGGCTCATGGTAGCTGGTGGGTCGTGGGCAAAACTCGGAAATGGCGGGTGAAATGTGGTGGTGGGGGAGAGGAAAGCTGAGTGGTGGTGAACAGGGGTGGGCAAAACTGGGTGACGGTGGATGGAGTTGGGAGGTTGGGGACAAAAGTGGGGTAAGGGCAGGCAAAGCTGAGCGTTGACGGGCAAATCGGGTAGTGATGGGCAAAACTGGGTAGTGATGGGCAACAGCGCGTGGTTATGACTAACCATCACACTCTTCTTTCGAATTTTCAGCGGTAGTACTTTTATTCGCCTGAAACTTAAACGAATGGATAAAACCTTCGCCGGGACTTAGCGCAAGGACCAGTTGTTTTGGTAAGCAAGTTGCTATTGTAGGAGTAGCGAGTAGTATAGGGGTTACAGGATGTGATACAACAGATAGTAAATGTGATAGCTGTACGAGGAATTGTAGATGGTAGGCAAACAGGGAACCGATCACTATGTTGTTTCGCTAGTTAGATGATAAGCGTAGCCAGTAGCCGAGCGCAAACTAGCGTAGATACCGGGTAGTAAAGTTCTTGCCGGGCAAATACCTGCGTAGTCGGTGTAGAGGGTAATACAGTTTCCGAAACAGTAGCAACAACACCGATACCTGGGTGTTCAGAAGCGGAGTCGATAGATAGAACGGTATGGAGCGAGGACCTAGAGTGAGTCAGGGGATAGGAGTGAGTAGATGGAGAATAGAATAGTAAGTGACGGTTTTGGTAGTAAGTGCGCCATGGACTTCGGAAGGGTGGGAGAAATACTGTTAAATCCTTCAGGTCCTCCTAGTGCTGATTCGTCCTTAACGTCTACTTAGTCGTCGTCTCCTAATAAGAGCGTCTCACAGTTCACAATAGTTCCGACGCGCTGTACCCTGGTACCCGTTCATCATAAAAGAGCCCTTGTTCCGACGCGGAAAGTTCACAACTGAGTCCTGGAAAGTGTAAAACTGTACTGGTGTGCGGATACCTCAGCTATATAAAAACGATAACCTGATACATGTGACGGAAGAGAAGAAAAGAGAGTGTGAAACTGTGAAATGTCTAGAAAAATGACAAGGAAGAAGAAAAGGTAACAAGAAAAGAAGAGCGTCGACAGGAGAGAAGTAGTAAGAAGGAAACTGTCGCGCATGAAGAAAAGAAAAATAACAAAATGTATCGGAGTAGGAATCCCATATTTATGACGAGAAAACATGGTCCTATCCATCAAGTCAAGTTAAGTAAGAATGGGGGGTGAAAGTAGTAGAGTCACCTTAAGGTCACTTAAGGAGGGAATTCAAGCGAAAAGAACGGGGAATGACAGTTAGATAGGGGATAGGGAGTTGGCGATATCAGAATGACTTCTGAGAGAGAACGAGTAGGAGTAGGAGCAGAATATGGAGTAAGTAGAAGGTTCTGGAAGTAGGAGGAGGAAGAGAAGAGATAAGAAAGGGGAATGGAGACACACAATTTTCAGTTCCAATATGGAAGGGATTTGTTTGTTGTCCCTCAGAGAACTGGATTCCAGACCAGGTGACGAGAGACCAACCACAAATATATGTTGTTGTTGTTGTTAAATATGGCACTCGTTACTGTGGGAAAAAGAGAGTATGAATATGAATGTTGACCGTCCAGTTGTGAGGAAACGTAGCGGCTCAGAGAAATTGATATATCCGCAGTTACTATAGTAGAGGAAGAAGTCTCGTCCGAAGGAACGAAGTATGTGAGATATGGTGTGGGAACCGGCTTAAGCTACGTAAGGGTTTCTATGGATCCGAGTAAGTCTCAGACCACCCGAATACTGTAATCAACAACGAAACGACCGTAAGTATGACCAACATTTACTGTATCCGCTCAAAGAGACCCCAACCGGGCTGCAACACTCAAGTCGGACCTATTACTGGGCAACTTCATAAATTTGTAATTATAACTAAACCAACATCGGTACGGTACACCTACACTCAGAACATGAGAGCGGAGGTTGATATCACGACTGCAACAACTTATCTGAATTCACAGCTGAACTCTCTACGATACCCGTAGTTAACAAAAAGTCACCACCCAAAACAACATGACCTCAGGAGAAACTACAACCTGTTCGGTGGTGTGACTTCACTCATAGAAACGTAGGAAACTATCACAACATAAGATTTAAACTTAAACGTCCGTAAGCCGTCGTGATGTATAGACGTTCCGTTCGTTAGCGAACACATAAAATGTCAGGGGGTGCAACAGGCCGGCCTGAGGCGGCCTGAGGCCAGGTCAGGCGGTCTGAGACCAGGTCAGGCGGTCTGAGGCTGCCTTAAGGCCATCTTCAGGCCAGTTTCAGGCCACTTTTCAGGCCAGTTTCAGGTCACCTACATATTTTTACTGGCCTGACATACAGGCCAGTCTAAGGCGGCCTGTGACTGGCCTGAAACTGGCCTGAAAACACTTAAAGTTATCGACAAGTTAATATATTACAATATACACATACATATATGTTAAATAAAACCATAAGTCGGAAACAATGTACACGTACATACATGTTAAATAAATAAATAAGTCGTGGTAGTAGTGACAGTGATAGTGATAGTAATAAGTTGAAAGGACGAACAGAGAAAAACAAAAATAAGTAAACAGCGAGCTATTGTAAAGAACATACTATTTTCTCGTAATGTACATATTTGGTCAATTTTAAACCTCCTCAGTAAGCGAACTCTTATCTGAGTTTAGGTGGGTTGGTACGTAATTCAACGAGTGTACGGACTCATAACTTACGTGTAAAGACTATTCACCAAGGTAGTCTACGACAACGACAATATTGGTTTAAACCTCGTCTGGGTAGACACCCTCGACCTAATGTGGTTCATGCTGTTTCTCACAGACAGAACGCTACTAAGACTATTACTATCGATAGTTGATACTTAGACCAACAAACACTGGTTCATAAGGTAACTGGAACTCGTTGTTGTACGAATTCATTAGCTGTACGGAATAGTTACGTATATATCAGTCCCGCACTAAGGTAACTTCCTATGTGAACCAAATTCTTACGGTTCTATAAACTAAGACTGAGACTAGAACTTTTAAATCGGGTACGTTGTTGTTGTGGTGTACCCCGTGTTTACCAAAGTTGTGTTATTTTTCAACGTCCTGGTTTCTTTACAAAATTGAAAGACCCTAGACCTCGTCCGACTAGTACCCCGACTACAAGTACCAGTGGAAAACCTAAGGTTCCGTCTAAGAGAACCACTGCCAAATTGTAGGAAAAACTAGGACGATTTGAAGGTCGACTCACTAGTTCGAATATAAAGAAGGTTTCTCGAACTACTCGACGTGTCCGGTATCAACGTCGTTAGTGTCACAGACATGTTAGAGATTGTGCTGTGGATAACGGTTTGAGTAAAAGTACATAAACTGTTTTTCTCGGTGGAACCATTAAACGATTCAGACTACACGTTAATAGTATTCGTGTTACGATTTATTTTTACAATTTATTATTAGACAGTACATAATGTTTATATTTTATGGAAACATGGTTGTTGTTAAGGTAGATGATGTTGGTAACAATGTAAAACATGAAGTTGTAAGTAAAGTCTGAGACTCGGGACTTTACAACCTAATAACCTTGACCTAACACGTTGAAGTCACCGATGACCTAATAGTTGTGGTTCATGTCGTCTTCCTAGTAATCCTAAGTTTTAGTGTAGACTACAACGAGCCATCCCAACCCTTGTAAGTAGTGTACTTACTAAAAGACGACTGACTTATTATGGTAAAGGAAAGGGTTTCATTACTTCCGTCAGACATATTGAAGTAGGTGACTACTTTACAGAGCATACCTTTTTAGTTGAGGTCTACGTAGTCTATGAACAGACTATCTAAGTATTTGTTTTCGTCGGGTTTATACCGCCGCTCTTTCAAATTCAAAAAGTAACGGTATACACAGTAACTTTTTTAAGTACTTCGGTCTACGCCTACGTACTTCCAGTATGTAACGTAAATAATGACGTCGACTCTTAACTGCTAGTTGGGTTTCTAAGACGGGGTGAAATTCTATTACACGATCAAAGCCATGGGGCAAGCAGGTCCTGGGGGGGTGGACCGGGTGGTTAGTATGCGAGTATATCCTGAGAAAAGGATATACGCACCTTTACGACGACCACAGATGGCGCACAGCACCATCCGTGGTCGTCGTTGCCTATGTTGATATTGAGCGGTGACGTTGCCATTGAGCGGTGACGTTGCCATGTCACCGCTGTCCTGTCGGGTGTATTAGGTGGTTAGTGTGTGAAACCATATGTAAATGATGTGACTTACGTTTTGACGACCACAGATGGCGCTGTGCGCCATCTGTGGTCGTCGTTGGTGGCATCCTCGACGTGAGGTGGTGATGGTAGCGGAGACAGGACGAACAAGTGTCACAGTGACAAGCAAATGTGTTGTATCACACATGTCGCATGATCACCTCGTGGCCTGGACAAAATTCAGGATTGTGATGGCAGCGTGACACTGCCACCCCTTGTAATAAATAATATGTAGTTTTCTATTAATAGTATATTGTAATCTGGCCTTTCCGGTGCTGTCTTTTGGCGATGTCCGACGGAAAGTCCATTAGACATGTCCGACGGAAAGTCCATTGGACATGTCCGACGGAATTATTGTCCGGCCGGACAATTACCGGAATTGGCAACGGAAAGTTACTGGACAATGTCCCTTATTTACACCACGAAAAATTACATTAAATTGAAAAAGTGTCCGGAAGTAGTCCAGCGGAAGTCCGGCCGGACAACGTGGGGGAGTGTAAAGACCTCAATCGCTCAGTCACGCAACTCTCACGGTGATAGGTTGATTATGAGGATAGTGTGTAATGATATAAATCACACACACACACACCAACACAATATATTAAATGCGATACGGGCTTCCTAGGAAGTATAGCCGTTCCAATTTATTAGATTTGTCTTCACACAATAATATATTGTTTATTGTTTCACTTTTAAGTTGTGAGGAACTATAATAATTTTACTGACTTCAGAGACTAACTCCATTGTCAAAAGTTGTGCAGCCAATGCACCAATACAATTGTTCTGACTTCAATAAATTCCGAAGACCAATTTGGATCCCAATATTTCTTAATAGTGTAACCAATACACTAATATTTCTTTTCTTTTCTTATAGACTGACTGTTCCTTATTTCTTAGCACACAAATGTGGGTGGTAAGAAAGAAACGATTCGATGATTTTATTTACAATTTTTCTATCCTATTTATACAAGTTTTAAAGTTGATTTACATGTGATTGTTATAACCCGTTTATTGGCCGCTCCGTAGTTCCCCTTATTATTCTTATCATTATTCCAACTATTTGTTTGTAACTATTTCACAAACATCCATTTTGGGTTTGTACCCAGTAGCCTGGCTCCTTTTATTTACTTGTGTAATCTCTTTTGTAACACTTGTGACCCTTGTGACTTCCTCAGTTTCAAAGCACAAGTCTTTGTCCTATCCCTTTTAGATAGAGTCTTTAATGCATGGATAATTTTCCTACTGTACTATAGACTTAGTAATTACATAAATTGCAATATATTCCTTATTGACTGTCACGGTATTTATGGTTTCAGTCAGGAAATCCTGTAAATTGGACAG
The DNA here is from genome assembly GCA_015039465.1 of Phlegmacium glaucopus. Classification (NCBI taxonomy): domain Eukaryota; kingdom Fungi; phylum Basidiomycota; class Agaricomycetes; order Agaricales; family Cortinariaceae; genus Phlegmacium; species Phlegmacium glaucopus. The sequence goes on from MU130619.1 coordinate 88,993, forward strand.
TATGAAAATTAGGTGAGATCTCACCATAATTATCTCCAGCCCTGTGTTATGAATTATTTCATTGCAATATATGTTTTAATCAACTGGTATAGTCAATACCAATGATCCTTTACTGTATCAGATTGCACTCATAGTTTAGTTTTAATAATTAAATTAGGGATATTTCCGGTAAAATAAATATATCCGTGTATATATATATTTCCACCGTATCAACGGTCTATTCGACTGGTTGCTCCAGAGAGAAAAACCTTTATTCAAGCCTATGTATAGTTATGAACCAGCTGAAAGTGCTTGCAGGATATCTGGTACTCTGGCAGTTAAATGGGTGACGGGTGCGTTCTCTATCATATGGTTGGTTCTCCCAGTTGATATTTGCCCACTAGCCAGCCTACATACACATCACAAGTCTTGGACATGGCTATGCTAGCTTTTCACATGTTGACCATAAATGTAGGTTGTCGTGGCCATTTAGATTTTCCCCCGCTAAATTGAAATCATAGAAATGAATTTTTCTCATATCGTTACCGAATTCTCTTTTGGTCCCCATTTCCCAGATCTTGTACATCCACTCAACAACTCTTTCGAAGCAACAGACAAAAGTCAGTTTAACCCTTGTAAAACCATGGATCTATCACTAACCGTCAACTAGATCTTATTGTGTTCCAGTATTTCCTCCACATTGTCCCAATCACTTACATCGCCCCTCGAACGAGAACCCTCTATGCACCAATCAACAGTGTTACACATTATACACGTGAGGTACAATATGCAGGATCCCCCCCGAATCTTTTCCAAATTGGAACTCAACCCTCTGTATATCACACTACACCAGTGAACAACGACCTTCCTCCACCTTCTCATCCGAGCGGTCGGCGTTCTTGGGGCGTCTTCGTATGCATGAGTTACGCTATTTGCATTACCACACGTCCTATTGGGGTCGTTTCCAGTGCAGACCAAGCACCTGGGATCATCGCTGCAGAAGTACTCTGGTGTGAAAGTGGGCTGGCGAAATGGGGTGGAAGTGAATTGTGTGCGCTACCCAGGAGTGGTAAATTAGTTCCTCAAGGCAGTGGTTGGGTCATGGAAGGGGGAAGCACTTCACCGTATTCCAGTTACAACAACACGCCGCTTCTTACTGGATTTCCTTCACCTGGTATACCATCTCCCTATATCGGTTCTGCCACTTCAGCTCCCTCTACTCCTAATCCAGCTACACCTGGCTCTGTAGGCCTTGGATATCCGTCAGGTTCATTTGGACCTATATCATCACTGGGAGGTAACGGGCATCAACAAGCCTTTGTCCTCCACCTTGGACTCCTCGTTCGACTAGTGCAGGATCTGTTCATTCTCCTCTATCACCTGGTCCAACACAAACTTTGTTACCCTCAGATCCTAACGACCCAGGCGTTGTATTAAATATGCCTTCATCTGCATCGCATAGTGAGTATCCAGCCTCGGCTAATCCCCCTAATGGAAACAGGTTTCAAATGACACTATCTCCGCCACCTAAAAAAGCTGTCTTGGGGAGGGGTGATTGAAGTCCATCTGCTTTTTTTGTATGTAGGTGGGTTGTTATAGGTAGCATTTGATGACATGACATGGATTTTTATTTACTTTGATCTGGTCATAAGGAACATTGTTTCAGGGTGTTAAAGATGTCTATCAATATATTTTCAATGGTCTCTTAAAAAGTTAAAATATACCCTTCACCAAAAAATATATTGTCACATATTTCTGTACTGTCACATACTGTTATGTACCCTAAGGCTGACTGTTTATACTGCTTCATAGGGCCACTCCCATGGATCTCATTAAATAAAATTTCTTCTAAGTTAAAAGAGCCAACCCTAAATAAAGCCCATGCACAATGTTGATTTTTATATTTAGTAATTTCAGTCACAACACACAACATCATGCACCCTCTTCATCTTGTAAGTAAGGCAAATTGCCTTACAGTGAACAAAAGAAATTATAGTGTATTACCAAAAAGGGCAGGCCACTAAAAAACAATCAATTACTATAGAAAATGCCACAAGCTATATTTGTCACACAATGGATATAGTGGTGGCCACTCAAACCATATAAATACAAGTCTGTATGTACTGTAAAAATCAGTTGAATACTCCCTTGTAAATCTCATTCTCAAAGGACTCATAGTATGAGCCCTACTTTTATCACTATTAAAGAAAAACACAGGTATTGTCTCGGAGCAACGGAAGTCCATTGCCGAGAATTCTGTGCTATTGAAATACAAATCACCCTTGCTTGGACTTAGAGACGGACTGTGTCCTCTCGATCTCTCGCAAATCATTAAATACATTTCTATTGTGGTACTAACTACGACATTACAACTTGGAGCCCACCGCGAGGGAGGTTCAAGCTCTCAAAAATCAACTACTAAACCAGTTCAGCTGAGCAAGCTACGCTAGCTTGGCTACCACTACCCACTTCCAACATGAATCCAGACTTCCAAGTTTTTGGAAATTTACCCTACCCAGAATCATCGTATCTGGAACCATCAGCAGATTTTCTATCAGAATCCTTGGACAAAGAAATCCTATCCAACGATCAGTTCCAGCCCAGACTATCTCCAGCCGTTTGGACAGAAGAAGAAATCATGCAAGCACAGTCAAAGCCTACATCAAATATCCCAACAGATCACACAATGCTGAACAAAATCGAAACAGCTACTAAAACAATGCCAGGAAGAAACCATTCTGCAGCACCAAAGTTCCGGCGACCCTGAATTGCTGATGGAATTCCTAGATGAAATAGAACAGCTAGCTGGTGAACACAAATTGTCAGCCAAACAAACCATAGAATGGACAATACAATATGCACCCAGTGACCAATGAAGGCTGTGGCAGCTACAAAAATCAGCAAAGACCGAAGACTGGGAGCAATTCAAAGATGAATTATACGAGCTTTACCCAGAATCAACTGCGGAAAGCCAGTTATTGATAGAAAGCCTAGAAACTATGGTCAACAAACAAGCATCATGCAAAATCACGAGTGCAAAAGAATTCAGAACTTACCAGCGCTCCTTCTTATTGATAGCAGAGTACCTTAAAAGCAAATCAAAACTATCAGAAAGGGAAATAAATTTGTTATTTATAAAAGGACTTGAAAAAACCTGTAAAACCAAAGTTATGGCTCAACTAAAAGCTGAGAATCCACGGCACCGTGCCGGCAATCCTTACTTGATAAAAGAAGTGGCATCTGCTGCCATTTACATTCTCTCGTCTGATCCAAGCTCGACACAGCATGTTGAAATGCCCTCGGCAAGTAACATCAAAAAGGAGACATATGATTTATTGCAGGGCTTTCAAATTGGCGGCATGAGCATGCCAACCTTGATTTCAGAGATAGTTAAACAGCTCAACTTTCAGTCCAGCGAAAGCCATAAATCCGTTCACCTTCGCAACAGCAACTTTTGTATATTTTGTTCAGATATCTGTGACCATTTCATAAATGTGTGTCCTAAAGAAAAAGAGTACCTACAAAAGGGGTTATGCCGAGAAGACAACGAAGGAAAAATTGTTGCACCAAATGGAGACCAAATCTTTGCCAAAGACATTCCAGGCAAAAACATCATGGAAAGATTAGACAACTGGCACAAGGGATGCACTGACAATGTGGTATCATCAAATTACCTAGAAAACGGAACAAAAAGGAGTCAATGAATATATATGGAACACAGAAGAGAACAACTTAACAATGGCTTCACAAAAGGACAAGGAAGAACTTCTTGTAATGGAAAATCTGGTAGTGTTGACACAGAAAAAGATTGATAACACACAAAAGAGGATGGACAACAACAGACAAAATAGGTTTACTCCGATAAACCAGTCACATGCGCCTACAAAAGGAGCTACCAATAATAATGCCAGCACAGCGCCAGAACTGCATTTTTGATACATAATGCCTGTGGAAGATGCAAGTTTGATCAAAAAATTAGCACAGCTAATGTTAGACACGCCAATCACAATTTCCTCATGGGAACTCCTATCAGTGTCACCGGATGTCAGACAATTTATTAAAGATCAGATCACGACCAAATGAGTTGGAACGTCAGCGCTCATAGAGATAGTACCTGATCAAGATATTCAGATTCTGCTAAATAATGTGGCAAGCAATAAGCTGATTGTGGCAAAGATGTAGAAGAGCTCTGGGCAATTGATGTGATCATTGAAGGTAGACATGTGTAGGGACTAACACGGATAGATCCGGACCAAATCCATAACCAAACCACGGATTTTGCCAAATACGGTTTGGATATGGTTTGGATCAGCACGATCTGGATAGATCCGTGAGAATTCTGCACTCAAGAGCTATGTTGGTCAATTCTTATCTGTTTTGCTTGAATCTGGGTGCGTTTGGAAGCTCTTAAACAGGGTTATTCATTTATATGCTAATTACAAACAATTGGAGTCTGAGTCTTTGAGAAAATGGAAATATAGTACAAGTTTATTATATATTCATTCAATTTCAAACATCTTCACCCATGCATGACGCCACCATTGCTGCAATATCTGAAAATTTGGGAAATATGGGAGTTTTAGCCTGTGAACCAATTGCTACATGTGCCTTGAATGTTTGTGAGCTCATATTGTGTTGCATGTAATTTACTTGACGACGACCAGTTGAGAATGCATGTTCTGCATCAACAGAGGTTGCTGGAAACAAGGAAAAAATTAGAAGGGCTTCTGGATGGTAGATAAATCTAACCTGGTGCTGAACAATATGCTTGAGATTTAAGATCCTTTTCAGTTTTACCCGACGAGGGTGTAGAAGACCGAGGTCGTTTATAGGAGAACTGAGGTAAGTCCGTATAAAACGTCTTTCATAACAGGGGAGTGTGGAGTAATGTCTTCGTCCTCCTATATACTTTATAACCATAGTTGATGTTTTGTCAGCTGGATCGGAAAGTTCTTACCGTAAAAAAAAAAAAAAAAAAAAAAAAAGAATTTAGAGTAAGAATATATTGGAATTTATGGCTTAGAAATTATACTACCTTAATTATACTACCTTGGTTGTCTTCTTTATGACTGGAATCTGGGACTGTGCAGATGCATAAGATTTTGACCATCGGTTTACTACCAGCTTTTTGAGCGAAATATAACCAAGGCATTGAGGAAACTACTGGGACAGTCAGCCACTGAAGACTGAATAACCAGAGCACATAACTTATGCAGAGAAAACAGCAAATAAATCAGTATAAGAGGCGAAGAAAAAAGAAATCGCTACCAAAAATGCAATAACATAGATTTCACAATCCCATGTTAAGTCCATATACTTGTTAATTAACAAAACTCCAGCATGAGCAGCAATCCGGATGACTGCAGGTGTTTCACCAGAAGAGGATATGTCAGAGACGTCATCCTCAGTGTTCTGGACTTGATCCTCAACAACAGCCTGCAAACTCTCCTGAAGATAGAATAACATAGGAAGGGCATCCACAATAAGGGGAACCTCTGCTTGAGAGAAAAGCAAAGTTAGATCTTTAAAAAGCTATCCAAAAAATTAGAAGAAATTGATAATAAATAAAAGGATGTAAATGCCTCTAAGACCTCATGAACATCATCTGCTAATTGCCACTGTTCTTCTGAAAGGCGGTATGGCTGCAACTTGTTGCCAGAAACACCTGTTATAGTCTCAACAACATTTTTAAAGTGCAAATGTGCAGCAAGGCAATCAAAGTCAGAGTTCCATCGAGTGGGGACACGGCGATCAAGAGCACATTTTGCAGTTGTAAGCTCAGGATCCTGGTCAATAAGCTCCTGGAATCTTTCATTTAGTGTGGATGAGTCATGAATACAACGTGCAAGTCCAGAAACCTAGAGAAGATTTAGAACAACACTGGAAATATTTTAAAATGACTATACTGAGGGAAAGAGCTTCAGAGCCATCCGCCTTTCTGCATCAGACATCACTACACCTCTAGCCTCCATTTCATATACTGCAATATCTCGAAGAGACTTGACAACTGCATCATCATGGGCTAGCTGACCATCATCCTCTTGAGTATTTTCCTCTGAGTCAATTAAAACTTGCTCAGTCGCAGCAAAATCATCATCATCATCATCATCTGGTCCCTCCCCAGGATCCACAACCACCTCCACCTCACCAGTGTGATTATCTGCTGGAATTGTGACAGATTTCTTCACTTTTGGCTTCTTGAAAAAGAAAGAAATGAAGATCTAGATAGAAATAATTAGTCAACTGCTTAATAATAATAAATCTTGTTACTTTTGCAACAAGATTAAGTATATGGGTCAAACATCGCAGTCATGCATCCATACCCTGGAATGTAGGAATATAGTCAGGTAGCAACTCTGCGAGTTTGTTGCAATTACTAGCGTTATCCATGCATATACCAAGTAGCTATAAAAATAATGATATAATTATATCTTAGAAGACAACATTATTTTCTTTACCTGTTGATCAAGACCAAACCGTTTCAAGCAATCAGCTGTAACAGTGGCCAGATACCGTCCATCATGTTTTTGGGTTAAGCTATAAAAAGAAGTGAGGAATGAAGGAAATCATGATATATTATAAATCATAACACACCGAATGAATTCTAGAATTGCTCGGTGAATTACTCCCTGGTCAAACCAGACAACCACAAGACCAAGGTATGAGGAAATGAGTGGGGAAGTCCATCCATCAAGAGCAAGGTGAATAGTACTATTCAGTTGCTGTATTCAATGTATAAGCAATTTTTTAATTTTACAATAAAAATAACACACCAAAAAATAATTCTTCACCGCAATTGAAGCCTGCTCATAGATGTAAAGCAAATCCTGTTGAACTGTCATTGGATGTGGAATCTTAGTCCCAGGCCGTAGCATTTCAACCTCAAGCTTATAGTCATTGTCAAGGACAGAGTTGATTGGACGAGCATTTTTTGCACAGCGCAGGGCAATAAGCGCACAGTGAGCTGGCTCAGAGTAAGGAATAGTCCCCGATTCTGGTTTTACACGTTCACAGCCTTGCTTCCTCAAACACATATCAATGTCCTTCTGCAGATTGCTTGTTCCATCACCTGTTTTTCCCCATGAGCGAGTTCGGACAGATGGATGATGATGGGGATGGGTTTTGCAGGTGAACACCAGGGTCAGAGAAAGGGGTTCACGTGTTGGAGTAAAATCACATCGCAGACCAATGTCGTAGTGGTCATATACTTCAGATCTCCACGACATTCGTGCTGCATCTTAAAGAATTCATTTATTTATATTTAGTAATAAAGTTTATCAAATATACATACCAACAATCTCTTCATCACTCATCTCCCAGACCTCCAGATCAGTGAGCCGATTGATTGTGGGAGCAGCTTGCCTCTGGCGTCGCTTGATGGGTGAGATAAGGACTGGAGGAGCAAAGACATCCTCAGTAACAAGCATTCCTACATCTGAATCACTTGAGCCTGGGGATACTGAAGGAAAGCGCTCTCCTGGGGTCTCAAACTGGAGCTGACGTGCCCAGACCTGTGGCCGTGGGGGTGGAGTAACAGGTGGGTTCAGTGGTATATGATCAGCATGATCAGTAAGGGCTACAGAAGCTGCAGGCACTACAATAGCAGATTTTCCAGCCTTACAAGACTTAGGAGCAGCCCTAGCAGCCTTGGGAGCAGCCCTGGGAGCAGCCCTGGGAGGCATAACGTCTGACAAGCAGGGGGGAAAGGAAGCAAAGTCCCGAAACCGCGCACAGCAATTGATAAGACTGCAGAATCATGTGTGACAGCGGAAATTGAAAATTAATCTATATTTAGTACTAGCTTATCTAGATATCCGCAGTTTGCTATATTTAGTTATGGATACCCATAAATAGGTATCCAGATAAAACGGTCACGGGTAGCAACCGGATCTTGTCAGTCCATGTTAGTCCCTAGACATACTGGAAGCAACAATTGATGATGGATCACAAATATTAACCGTTCAACAAGATCTATGGGACAAATTTCAGGTTCTGCTACGATCAGTACAAAAAGCTAGTCATGGAATCAGCAAATAAATCAAAAGAAAACACAATGGGATTAATTCAAGATCTCAAGATAAACATGGGAGGGCTAGATTTCTAGGTACAGGGATGCAAGTGGCTAGGAATGGCCCCTTCGAGCTCTTACTTAGCTAGCCATTCTTGACTCTCATCAGAAGAAAAACACCAATATTATGCCAGCGGAGACGCACAGTCTAACATGAACACACCAAAACACTACTAAAACAATCCCTACGAGGCCTAGAAAACAAAACATAGAGACTCAGGGTTTTTAGCTCACAAGAATGCATCCATAGGAAGAGGAGATACCCATGTATACAACAATGAAAATATATCTATTTCAAACTACTACAAAGACAAGCAAAGAAAATAAGTACAGACCAAGTCATAGAGAAAGACAATCAACAGAGTACTGAGCCAACAAGAAAGCAGCAAACAGAAGCAAGCCGGTTTCGACGACTCTGCCTGAGGAATATCAGGATGGTCTAGAACAAGATGCCATCAGAAGAGGTCTTCACACTAAGCCACGAATTCCAATCGGAATAATAGAATTCCGAAAAGTCCGATCGGACTCAAATATGGCTGGAGCACCAGCCATTTTCAAATATTGAGTACGAGCCCAGTCCGAATAAAATAAGAATAAAATACTCGGACTACATGAAATCTGATCGGACTGAGTGTCATCGAATACTGATCGGACTTACTAAGAAATAAGAAAACAAAATTGCTTAGACTACTGGTTTATACCCATCTTTGTACCCATGTTTGTACACAGACCATTGGTCACATGATCACAGATAAGCATGATTTCAAGCATATGGTGTGGTCAGGGTAGATTACATAAAATTCCAAAAAAGGAAATTTTTTTAAAGATGGTAGAGAATTGTTTTAGGACCCTGAATATGTTTAAATTCTATTAATAGCAGCTCTCCTTATTGAGAAAATTGCAAAATACTTTCCTGGACGCGGCGGTTAAACATTCTATATGAAAATTTAAGGTTAGGTCTCCTGACTGTTAACTCCAGATGATCATGAGCAGGTCTGCAGTGATCCTGATCAGATCTGATCAGATCTGAGCAGATTTCAGGCATTCTGAGCAGATCTGAGCAGAATGAAAAATATACCTTAACCTAACTAACCTAAACCTAACCAAACCTTAACCAAACCTTAACCAAACCTTAACCAAACCTTAACCAAACCTTAACAGAAGTAGCTAGTAGGTCTCTATTTTCTCAGATCTGATGTGATTTAATCCAGATGGTCAATGCACCAGGATGCACTAAAGGTGTCAAAATCATTTTTCCTGATGCAGTCCGAGTTCAGTCCGAGCTGAGTCCGAGCTGAGTCCGAGTCCAAGTAAAAATTATTTGACTTGGACTCAGTCGGACTCAGCTCGACTAGCATCTCTGACGCAGCTCGGACTGAACTCGGACTGAACTCGGACTGAACTCGGACTGACTCGGACTGAACTCGGACTTTTGATGTTTTTACTCGGACTACTCGGATTCCGATCGGACTGGTGGGTGAGTGTAAAGTCTTGGTTCAATGGCTCCTGTAGGCATGCTGCTGGTGTTGATATTGTTAAGTCCAGGTTCAGGAACTTGGGTGCGAGCATTGATAGTTTGGTAAGTCTGCATTGTTTGTAAATCAGGATGCTTGGCTTGTAACTGATGCTGCTTTTGTTGGCGTTGAACAGCATCTTCCATCGCTGCGACTTCCTTCAAGCCCTTTTTCTTATTTTGTTGCTTCTCAAGTTTGGCGGCTGCTTGGAGACCTGCCAGCTCATTCTTTTTGGCTATGGTTGCAGCTTTTTTCTCTGCTGCGGCTGCTTGAACTTCTGCCCTGGAGCGCTTTGGTGGTTTTGGGTTGTCTGTTGGGTGCTGTCTGTTGTAAGTGGTCTTTTGTTTTTTGGGTGCTATGTCCTCATTGTCTGTGTCATTGTCAGCCATGTCTGTTGAGTTTGGTTTTTCTGTTAAGCACAGTGTTAGGGAAGGAATGCGGTGATGAATCACGTTTGCTGTAAGGTCAAATTTCAACCGATCATGTGCTTTTTTTTGATGTTCCCCCTGGATACTAGTAGACTACTCCTGTCTTTCCTCTCCATTCATTTTCCCTCATATATGTACATGTTCTGGTGCCCAAATCATGCCCCACGGTATAAATCATTGTTTGTGTTGTTATTAAACACCAACCAGAGAGCAATGGACTAGTCTTTAAGTCGAAAGCCTCCCTGTTGTTCGTTTAGGGAAGGTGTAACCTTGACTTGTATCACAGAGGTAGGGGGTGAGAATAGAGATGAGGACGAGGATGAGGATGAATAGAGAGGGTGACTGAGGTGGGAGAGTAGAGAGAAGAGGATGAATGAGAAAGAGTCTTCAGTAAGACTATAGCAGATAGCAGTTGACAGTAAGGGACTGAAAAAGCAAACTTAGAAAGACTAAGGAGGAGGATGAGGATGAATAAGAGAGAGTCTTCAGCAAGACTATAGCAATTGACAGTAGAGGGCAGTAACAGATAAAAAACTAAAAAAGCAAACTTGAGGGAGGAATTCACTGGAATTGAGGTCTTTACACTAAGCCACTAATTCCAATCGGAATCCGAGCAGTCCGATCAGACTCAAATTTGGCTGGAGCACCAGCCATTTTCAAGTTTTGAGTCCGAGCCCAGTCCGAGTTCAGTCCAAGTAAATTGCTCGGACTTACTCGGAATCTGATCGGACTGTGTTTCATCGGATTCTGATCAGATTCTGATCGGACTTACTCAGACTCAGTCCAAGTAAATTGCTTAGACTACTTGTTTGTACCCATGTTTGTCCTCTTCCCACACAGACTATTGGTCACATGATCACAGATAAGCATGATTTCAAGCATATGGGTCAGAGTAGATTACATAAGATTCCAAAAAAGGAAATTTTTTAAAGATGGTAGAGAATTGTTTTAGGACCCTGAATATGTTTAAATTCTATTAATAGCAGCTCTCCTTATTGAGAAAATTGCAAAATACTTTCCTGGACGCGGTGGTTAAACATTCTATATGAAAATTCAAGGTCTTTGCTGTGATCCACCAGATCTGATCTGATCTGAGCAGATTTGGCAGGCATTCTGAGCAGATCTGAGCAGAATGGAAATGATATACCTCCCTAACCTTAATAAAACCCTAACCAAACCTTCAAACCTTAACCAAACCTTAACCAAACCTTAACAGAAGTAGCTAGTAGGTCTCTATTTTCTCAGATCCACTTGGATCCACTCAGAATCTGAGCAGATCTGAGCAGATCTGGTCAGATATAACAATTCTGATCAGATCTGATCAGATCTGGTGCTGGACACAGCAGTAAAGTACTGGAAAATTCATAAATTCTAAATAAATTCTAAGGGACTCCCAGGGCCTCCTGATGTGATTTAATCCAGATGGTCAATGCACCAGGATGCACTAAAGGTGTCAAAATCATTTTTCTTGATGCAGTCCGAGTTGAGTCCGAGTTGAGTCTGAGTCCAAGTAAAAAATTACTTGGACTTGGACTCAGCTCGGACTCAGCTCAGACTCAGCTTGGACTGAACTCAGACTGAACTCGGACTGACTCGGACTGAACTTGGACTTTTGATGTTTTTACTCAGACTACTCGGATTCTGATCGGACTGGTGGGTGAGTGTAAAGTCTTGCAGCAGCATCAGCATTCAATTCCCTCCTCTTTTGTTCAACTTCCATCGCCATTTGAGTAGCTGGGACCATAAATGTAGGCACAAGAACGGACTGATTGTTGGGGCCATTGATGAGACTGTAGCCAGCTGGAATGGCAGGGGGATGATCCAATTGATTGTTGATATCATTCTGTTCTTCAGTGGAGGACATGTAGTGTATACCAGGATATGTGTGATATGTATGGTATAAAGTGTGTAGGTAACAGGACGATATCACTTGTTGCCGCATTAGTGATGCAAATGTGACACATTGTTGATTCTAGTCATATAACGTAAGTTGATTTTTTTTTCTTGCTCTTCCTCTGTCTGCACCACCGTAAACTACCCACACTACCTACATTATAAACCTAAATCTACTGCTATGCACCCACTCTCTGAAGCTCTCATCTATAGGTTTTCATCTTACGATGCTCTTGTCCGTCGGGGTTTATGGGATGGGGATGTTGTAGAGAAGGTTGGAGCACATGAGCACATGATTGTAAGTAAAAGCATGGGCATCTGTCCGGAAGCTAATATTTTAGCAACAGAAAAATTTATACAACAATTGCATGGACCTGAAGGACCCAGAGCAGAAAGCTGTGTTCGAGGGCCCCTACTTCCTGCACCATTTCATATGCGACTACCAGAAGAACAAAGACAGTCCAATGTTTTTGGAGGACCAACGGTGCACTGTGGCAAGATACGACGCAACGAGGTCCTCCACACACCCAGACATGGCCCATCCGGATGTTGGTCCACCAGTCGCACCCATTCCTGGCCCCGGCACACCAAAGACAGCAAAAAAGGCCGCAGCCAGACCAAAGACAACGAAAGCTGCAGCCAAACCAACAGCAACAACAGAGGCTGTGGCCAGAGCAGAGACAATGACAGAGGCTGTGGCCGGGCCATCTGTGACTGTACGCAGGAAGACCGTTGCAACCGCGGCCCCCAGTCCCGTTGTTGTGTCCCCTCCCCCCAAAGCCATTGGAGGGCCGGGGCCAAGCACTCTAGCTAAAGCGGCCATGGCTTGTCACCTTGACCATGCAGATAGTCCACCCTTCATCTCACAGCGCATTCCAGGGAAGTTGCCTGGGTCAGGGTATGAGCAGGATGATGAAACAGAATTTAGCCATAAGTTTCGAGAGATTGAGTCTGGCTCAGACACCACGGAAGAGGAGGTGAGCGCACCACAACCCAAGGCCTCTGAAATCAGGACAGTGAAGGCAGGGAAGGTGAAGGACAAAGGGAAAGGCAAGGCGAATGTGGAGTCTTCGGATGAGGAAACTTGGGATGAAAAGTGGGACGAAAAGTCCTGGGAGGAGAAGAAGGCCATTGTGTCCCGGCCGCGGCCAGCTCCTTCGAAACATGCCATGGCCAACCCACATCCACGTCCAGGTCCTATACCTATGGGTGTTTTCCATCCATCCCCATGCTCGAGGTGCCGGTTGGCGAACAAGGAGTGCGAGAAGCAGGAAGGTGGAGGAGCCTGCATGAACTGCAGGCAAACAAAACACAAGTGTGAGTATTCAACTGTGAAGCATACCAAGAAAAGCAAGGCTGTCATCGACAGTGATGATGATCAGTCAGCCCCAGGTACCCGCAAGGCAGCAAAAGCAGCTAAGCAGGCCATTCTATAGAAATCTAAACCGCTGGATAGTAGAGCAATGCTCAGTCAATAGTACAATGACTGTATTTGATAGCCTACTGTACCTAGATAGTAGAGCAATGCTATCGGTACAGTAAGTAACATTGTTGATAATTAGTGTGTATGGAGTGGCTCACCTCAGTCAATAGTACAATGACTGAGGTGAGTCTATGTAACGGTATGGTATTTATATAAAACTACACAATGGTGTGTGGCACGGTGGCCACACCGCTTTGTTTGTTGTGGCCACCAAGACCACTCGTGCTTTGTCCGCTGTGCCGGTGACCCATCAGGGCCACTCGTTCAGACTTACGATGCAAACATCAACACTCCTCCTCACCGTAAGTCTGCTCCTCCTCGCATGGAATCCAGCGGTCTAAGATAGCCCTAAGAAATTTCGAAGGTGGATAAATGTGGTACTGCCGAGCGGTTTCGTGAAGATGTCTGCAATATTGTCTGCAGTGTTTATGTAGGATAGGTTAATATCGCCCAATTGGACCCTTTCACGTAGGAAGTGATATCAAATATCAAAGTGTTTCATGCGTGCGTGAAAAGCTGGGTCTTCTGATAGAGTAATCGTCGCATTGTTGTCACAGAGTATGGTGGTTGAAGATGAGGGTTGGAAACCAATGCTTGAAAGAAGTGTTCGTAGCCATATAGCTTCCTTGGAGGCTTTGAACGCGGCAGTATATTCTGCTTCACAGGAGGATGTCGCGACTGTTTTTTGTTTTCGTGACTGCCAGCAGATTGGCCCAGATCCTAGGGTAAACAGGTAGCTGCCGATGCTGCGCCTAGTGTCCAAACAATTTGCCCAATCGGAATCGGTAAAACCTAATATTTTTATATCAGCGGTCCCCCCCAGCGTGAGCCGCAAGTCCCTTGTGCCTTTCAAGTATCGCACCACGCGTATGGCTGCATTCCAGTGAGTGTATGAGTAGTTATCCAGGAATTGTGACAATTGTTGTACGGCATATGAAATGTCGGGGCGTGTGCCAACAGCAAGATAAATCAAACAACCCACCAACGATCTGTATGGTGTTTTATCCAACTGGTCTTTCTCACTGCGTGGCAAGGTGGATTTATCAACTCGTCGTAACTTGGTCCCGGAGTCCATGGGTGTAGTGGCTGGATGGCAGTCTGTCTGGCCAAACTGTTGAACAATCTTGTCTATAAGTGCAGTTTGGGAGAGGTATACCGTCCGCAAGTCGAGGTTCCGGGAAATGGCAATACCGACGCAATGCTTAGCATCTCCTAAGTCTGAGATGGTCCACTTTTCCTTCATTTGAGACTTGAACAATTCGTTCTCCACTTTTGAGTCGGCTACTGACAAGAAATCATCAACGTGGACTGCAGAAATGATCGTACCGGTTGCGCTTTTCCTGTAATATATACACGATTCGCAAGAAAGCTGAGTGAACCCCCACTGTAACATGGCGTCGTTCATGGTTTTATTCCAGATACGACTGCTCTGCTTCATCCCATAGAGCCCTTGTTGCAGCATCCACACAAAGTCTTCCTTCCCAGTTTCTTCAAAGCCACTTGGTTGTTCCATGTACTGGACCTCGTTATCGGGTAAAAGACCATAGAGGAAGGCAGTTTTGACATCTATTTGTTGGGCATCCCAGTCAAGTGATGCTGCGATATGTAGCAGTATCCGCCATGATTCCATGCGCGCTGTCAGTGAGGTAGTACTCGTGTAATCTTTGCCATATATCTGTTCAAAGCCTTTGAAGACAAGGCGTACCTTCCAACAGACCGGTTTTCCATCAGAATCTCGCTTCAATCTGAAAACTGGTTGCCCTTTTCTGATCTTGGTAGAAGGTGGTACCTGTGACCTGTGAACTAATTTGTAAACAGACATCTCCTTTAGAGAATTCAGTTCTTCACAATATCCTGCTTCCCATTGAGAACTATAAGGCGAATTCTGTGCTTCCTTCCAACTATTTGGTTTGTCAAGGTCAAAGTTGTTGAAGGTGGTCTGAGGTATATCTGATACAGCTGCGAGGATGTGATTTATTCGTACAGCTTCAGACTCATCCGTTGCCCCAATAGTAAGGTCATTGAAGACATTGCATAACTGCTGTACTGTGTCTCCCTCTGGTTGAGCATCAGCGGTCACGGTTTCAGGGGTATGGTCCAGACGTTCTAGTTTTAATCGGTGAGCACTGTCTTTCGAGTTCTGCACAGCTTTTTCAAGTCGTGTTGGGCGTACCACACCTGCAATGGTGTCTGCCTTCTTTATTGCAAGACGAGTGGAGCGTCGCGGTAGATCATCTGGGGGAACATCGTCATTTGTTTGATTGACAATATCAGAAGTGTGTGAAATTGGTGTATTCATAGCGTCAAGCATGGGTAATTCTTGATTAGTTGCGCTTCGGTTTGTCAAGCATTCTTCGTCCATCAGCGGATTATGGTCAGCAGGGAGCTCTGGTGATACGGTCCCCATAGGTATGAGTTGGGGATCAATGGGTGGAAGACAGGGGTGTCCATCATGAGTTTCAAGGAAACGGACATGATAGGAACTCACAACCTGTTTTGTTGGACGGTGATAGCAACAATAACTCTTGGCATTAAGGTCGTAGCCAAGTAAGACACATTCGACAGACCGTTCATAAATCTTTGGGTTATGACGGTTTTGGATTAATACAAAAGCTTTGCAGCCAATTTCTCGCAGGTATGAGTAATCAGGTTTCCGGCCATACCATTTTTTGTAAGGTGTTGAATCACCCAGTGATCGAGTGATTGTTCTTGCATGCAAGTGTGAGGCTGTCAGGTAGAGTTTGTCCCATAGAGAAGGTGGTAAATTTGAATGTATGCGCATTGTCTGTGCTTTCCCCATAAGTGTCCGATGCATCCGTTCAACTCGTCCAATGTGCGCTGATGTGTATGGAGCAGTGAATCTGTGTTCAGTTCCTTTAGACTCGACCCATTGTTTCATTTCTTCTGATTTTAGTTCCCCATTGTCTGTTATGTATGTTCCGACGTCCAATCCTGTTTCTTTTGTTTTGGCAAGTTCCCAGGTTTTTAGGTAGTGTATTGCCTCGTCTTTAGACTTAAGAAGGATGGACCAAGGATAGTTGGAAAAGTCATCCACAATGTTCATGACATATTTATTACCGGTATGTGAAGTGACAGCCATTGGTCCTGTTAGATCTACCCAGACTTTTTCTAGCTTCCTCGTTGCTCTGTGGCCATTACCAACTTCTCGCATCTTTGGTACCGGTGATTTGGTCTGCTTCCCGAGTATGCATGAGTCGCATTTCGGTGATGTAGTGGGAAAGCTTGAGGGCATACCTTTAATCATGCCCTTTCTTGCCATCCCCATGACAGCCTGAAAGTTTGCATGACCAAGACAGCGGTGCCAGGTGTCGAGATTGGGGGAATGTGTGAGGGAATATGCAGTTTCATTCCGGGGAACATGCACATCAAGAGCGTAGAGATTTTTCCCATGGACTAGTGATCCTTTCGTGATGGTTTTTCCAGATGTGCGATTTGTTATCCAACAGGTCTTGTAGTCGAAATGAACCACAGCATTAGAGTCTCGAGCAACTGAGGAAACTGAGATTAGTTGTACTGTGGCGTTGGGAATATAGAGTGCATTTTTAAGCCATAGATAAATGTTTTTGGCGATGGGGAGCCGAATATTCCCAATGCCATGTGCCTCAATGGTGGATCCACCAATTCCTCGTACCTTTCGCGAGAAGGGTCGAAGGTTGTAGAAATCACTTTTGATAGGGCTGATGCCAGAGCTTGCACCGGAATCCATGAAGAAAGGGTTGTTTTCGACAGAATGAAGGAGTACAGATTCTGGTGTGTCACTTTGGGTGGAGTAGGTATCCCAATTTATGCTAGTTTGAGACTCCTCAGTATCAGAGAAAGGGTTATCTGACATTGTTGCACTCTCCTCCTGAATCGTGGCCATGAAACCATGATATTCGAGGTTATCGAGAGGTAGTGAGTCGGGAGGGATGGACACAATGCCAGCAAATTCCCCAGATACCTGAGTCATACTGTTGTCCGCAGGTGAAAGAGAGGATGGGTCGGTATACCGAATATATGCGCGCCCATCAGTTCCCTTGACGGAAACTTGAACGCGTGAGGGGGAAGGAGTGGTGGTCCTGGGGCCTGGGTTTCTAGAGTCCCTTTCTCTCCACTGTGCTTCCTTTGATTCCTCAATTGTCTTTCCAGCCATTCCTCCTCCTGGACGAATGCACCACTGGGCAGAATGGCCGTGCTTCTTACAAATAATACACAGTATAAGAGTCTTTCCTTTCTGGTGGGACTGGGCAGCAAAGATGATGGCTGAGTCAGATTTGGCGATACGCTGCTTGTCACCTAGGAACATCTGATATTCTTGTTCTAAGAAATCAATGAGGTTGTCGACAGTATAAGGGGAAGTGGGTGTGGAGGCACGGAAGTCCCTCTGGATGATAGCCCGGGAGTGGCCAAGTCCAGTGCTAAGCGCCTGGAGAGCAACGATAGTGACAAAGGTGTCTTCATTGATGCCTCCCTGCATGTGGAATGCTCGGCGTAAGTCGTCACGAAGGCCTCGTACCTTGGTCATCATCTGATCATCCCGGTCAATCCTGACGGTGAGCGCATTCTGGTTGGCTTGTTTGATGGGCCCTTCCTCAAGGTGGTAGGACTCCAGCTTGTGCCAGGTTTCCTTGGCGCCAGGCAGACTTGAGACGAGGTCACGTTCGGTCGCAGAAATACTGGATCTAAGAAAACCCCGTACTGAGCGATCATTAGTTACCCAATTCCGGTGCGCATTCAGCTGGGTGAGAACAGGGGGTGCAGTCTCTGCCCCATCAGTTAAGTACGAGCCCAAGCCGGCCATATCAAGAAGGTCCAGGACCTCGGTACTCCAAGTCTTCCAGTTGCCTTTATCCTTATCAAGTCGTTCACCCTTGAAGGTAAATGACACCGTCTCCTTAGAAACAGTGGGTTTGGTAGCATCGGTGATGGTGATAAGGTCACCTGCGACAGGGGAAGGATCGGTCATGGTGGCGAGTCTTCAAATAAGTGTGGATTTCCAAGGGAAAAATTGGCAAGCTATGCTTGATGAGACAAATAGCTATATGTGCCAAAAAAAATTAGGCGCTGTGAGATTCAGCGGGAGATTCCTATGTCACGTCTGATTCTTCTTTTGATTAGAAAGCGTGATGTGAAAGGCCCATAACCTATAGAAATCTAAACCGCTATAAATCGTTGTTGTTGTTGTATATAAACTCCAACCAGAGAGCAATGGACTAGTCTTTAAGTCAAAAGCCTCCCTGTTGTTCGTTTAGGGAAGGTATAACCTTAGACTTGTATCACACAGAGGTAGGGGGTGAGAATAAAGATGAGAAGGATGAGGATGAATGAGGAAGAGTCTTCAGCAAGACTATAGCAGTAGACAGTGGGTTGACAGTAAAGGACTGAAAAAGCGAACTCAGAGGGGTTAAGGAAGAGGATGAGGAAGAATAAGAGGGAGTCTTCAGCAAGACTAT
>MU130619.1:121547-145964 GCA_015039465.1 Phlegmacium glaucopus
GGTAGAACTAGACGGAACTGAGATCGAATGAGAAAACTGTCTACCATTCACGTTCTGGTAGAACTAGACGGAACTGAGATCGAATGAGAAAACTGTCCTACATTCACGTTCTGGTAGAACTAGACGGAACTGAGATCGAATGAGAAAACTGTCCTACATTCACGTTCTGGTAGAACTATACGGAACTGAGACCGAATGAGAAACCTATCTACCATTCACGTTCTGGTACAACTAGACGGAACTGAGAACGAATGAGAAACCTATCTACCATTCACGTTCTGGTTCTTGCACTTACATCCTGTCAAAAGAGTAAGCTAGAGTCAAGGCAGATCAAGATGGTCTTGCACTTACAAACTGTCAAAAGAGTAAGCTAGAGTCAAGGCAGATCAAGATGCTCTTGCACTTACAATCTGTTAAAAAAATTCAGTTAACTAGCAATCTAACACAATGATCACTCTTTTCCTACACACATGCTTGTCATAATATATGTTAGTCTCAACTGTTAAGCATTAAATGCTTAAGATAACACTCTACAAAATCAGCTGTCAGTTCCCTGTTTAGACTTATCAAATACATACCACAATTTGTGGAAAATACACCAGAACAGCTGCCATGATATATGCCCAATTTCCTTCTCTCCTCTTAAAATATCCCAACCACATTGATGCATTCCCATTTAAAAGGCTAGAAAATAGGTTGAAACTGGAATTTAAAATATCATGGCTCCCTACCTTCTAACCCCATATTTAATACACACCTCAACATTGTTTTTCTGTGTTGAAAGAAAGAGCTGTTGTAATTCTTCACTAGATAGTGCAGCTGTTGTTTTTTCAATCAAGTCTGTACAATCTGCTCCAGGCTCATGCATCTCTATAACGCAATTAGCCAAATAGTTGTTAACAGTTATAACACTTACTTCGAAATACAACGTATCCCTTTGGTGGATATTTAAACTCTTCAAATCGTTGATGAATACTCTGTTCAAAATCAGTCCAAGCTTTTTGTGGAGCTTGTTGCATTGCCTCAGATCTGCTGTTACCTTCCTTCATGAGTTGCTTAATTTTAGCAACATCAAGAGAGTCCGTCTTGGTCCACAAAACAATCACTGGTACTTCACAAACTTATCCTTCACAGTAACATATTGATAAGATGACACATACCAAGCCCTGTCCCACATTCATTGAAAAATTTCTTCTCCGCCGCCGTGATTGGTCGGTCGTCGCTCGTTGGAATGCAGTACCTACGCAAAACAATTTTTTCTGTCAATAAATTTGTTTTCTAAAGGTAAGTACTAACACACCAGATCGCATGAAGTTGCTCCTTCACATTTTTTGCCTTTGAACGCTCCATAATGAACTCCTGTACAATCTTCAACTCCTGAGCACCGCCAGCTTCAAAACCACGGGAATCGTGGAAGATAAAGCCAGGGTTGCTCTCAAATATCATTTCATTCTTGATATCATGCTCTCCACGCTGTGGTGCGAGGATATTAATTGAACCAAAACTCAATACTAGTACAAGAACTGCTTACCCCCATCGATGGATTAAGAGCCGAGGACTCGATCTGTGATCATGAGCATGGATGTCAGCATCTGGCATGAACTTTCACCATATACCTCACCTTTCGACCATTCGGACTGAAGATCGTAGGTTCTCCTGTAGTGTTGCAGAGTCTTCGCAGGATTGTTGTCTTGCCTGCGTTGGCTCGCCCAATCACGAGGATACGGAATCGGGTAAATCTTTTTTTGAGTTGTTCAATCTGGTCAGCAGTGAGTTGGGGTTTTGATGAAGTAGACATTGCGAAAGACGCTCTCGTAGATGTGAAGGATATCGATAAGGTGCCGTTGTGACTGTCACCAATTATGGCCATAAATCCTAATTACTAAGCTATAGAGCGGGAACCGAACCTTTCAGAATGCTATGTACTAGTAACTTGCTGCTAAGGAGAATTCTAGTCCTTCTTATCGCGTCTTACTTATCGCGCGACAAAATCATCTCTTCTCGCAACATTGTTGATATGCCGCCCGCCGCTCAGGCAACCCCAGAGTTATAGTAGAGTCCAACACCGCACCGGGGAAGTGGACGAGATTCAACTAATAAATAGCCTTGGTACGACGACGATGCCTTGTTCGTTTTTATCAAATACTTCTTGTTTTAGTCATCGATCAAGAGTAGAATTGCCTTCAGCTTGTATAAAATTTCAGTCAAAGAATATATTTGATGTAAAAGCTAAATTTGTTCAACTTGAATCCTCATCTAAGCTGGCAGCGACCTGCACTTTATCGCTAGTGCGCATCTGTGTGTCCACTTCTGTGTTTTCTTCAATGTCTTGTCTGCATTAAAAGTGCGGTTCTTCACCTTGCAGTAGCTGTACTAAATGTTTGGTATATCTGGATATCTACAGTGTTGCAGATTAATTTGAGACTGGTCGAAAGCAGGACAAAAAAAACATTGTTCACCTTTTTCATCTTCATGAGTCGCTCGTTATCCTCCATGTTGCCACTGATAGGCACGGCCCCAACGCATATGACACAGTAACAAAGGAATCTCCACACACGCAAGGCGAATAGTAGCATCGAGTGCACGCGCATTAGTTGGAGCAAGGACTGTAGCGGCTTCATAAGCTTTTCTTGATCCCAGAAAGCGTTCGATTTTAACAGGGTAAAAAAAACACCTTAAGTCAAAATCCTGCAAGTGGAAGCAAAATGTACAGAAGTGCATCAATACCAGGCCCTATTGTTTCGAAGGTGGACTGGGACTGCTCCGGATTCAGGACTGAGAATGAACAATTTCTTGAAAAGTCGTTATTATTAGTGTTGATGGGGTCAGGAAACGAGTACAGATGGAACGCCACTCCGAATTTTTGTCCTTGTATTCAGTGAAAGGAAAGACGTTAGCTAGAGGATATTCTCGGCCTTGAGACCATCCGTAGGCTGAGGAGAAAGTAGGGAGAAAGGAGTCAGTTGGCGATTGAAATCATCCCATCGAGACAACGGTTTCGAAACCCACACCACTGTCATGTTGGCGAACACTGGTAAAGAAGTGAAGTGAAGCTTTGCCTGATCGCTTGATAGATCACAGGATTCAACTACTTGGACGAAAGCGTCGACGAGGAGAGGTAACGCTCGCACTTCTCTGCTTTCTCCAGTCGGATATGGGGACATGATCCATGTAGTGTATAAAGTATCGAGTCTGAGACTTTGAGGGACAAGAGGGTATAGCAGCATTAGTGCGAAATCGGCCATTCAGTGTTCGGACTTCGTTAGAAGCCCAAGCCTGCCTGCGCATCACTAATTGTCATTGGCTAAAACTTCGCAATTTACCCAGGCCGACTCTTCGATGGATACCACCACACTCAAGTTTGCTTTGCGCACACTGTTCTAAAACTGCTTACCAGCTCAACAGTTCAACAAGAGTGCGATGTTCCGGAGGTCTAACGTGATTGAGTAAAAAATCGTAAACGGATGGGAGGGGATGCGTAGCGCGGGCATCTTCTCGGTGGGGGTCGGTAGGGCGCCTCATCCCGCTTGTGGATGATGCGTGCTCCTTCCGGAAAAGTCAAACATCGAGATGAGCAATGTCAGCACAAGGAACTGTCAGAATTGCTTGGACGACTCAGAGCGACAACCACAAGATGTTCCATAGGTGTTCTGCGCACCTGTTCGCAATAAAACCTGTTTTCCGTTGGATCGTATACCTCTTTATATGACATATTATTATTGACTGAAGATCCATCGATTAGTAGCAACCGCAATGTATTATGAGCAACGGATTTGCAAACAATAAGTCACAAAAAATACAGGGTGAGGGTGAGGGCCGGCATCTAAACATGTCAGTCGGACGAAAAGGGGAACGTAGGCTAAAGAAGTAGATGATTAGAGAGTTGGATGATGGTGGGGGTTCGTACTGGGTATCTCTTTCATCAGGAAAACCGGGGATTAGAAATCGTCCAGGATTAGCACTAGTAGCACCACACGGAGGACAAATGAACCTCTTGGCCTTGAGGCATGGGAAAAGAAGGCATAAATTAGTCCCATCGCTGAACGTTAACATTGACCGCCGGCTTCGGGAGTTTTGAACTGTCTCTTGCAAGTATCGGTCGCCATAGATTCTGTAGCCGCAGGTTTCACCATCATCATTTGAGAGTCGTAACAAGGAGTGGCCTGTATGAGATGTTCAGCACAACACAACCTCGACGATACCTAGTTTTCTGTACCATTGGAAATAATATGAATAGATAGGCAAGCCTCTTGGTTGTCGAAGAAGATATCTTCACACACTATATGCACAGCCTCGACATGCCCCTGTGTACGAAGACAGGGAGTGGTAAAAAGATGGCAGGCATGCTGCCTTCTGTCAAGGAATCAAGCGTTGGTTTGATTGTATGCCAGTGTGAGAACATTTGGAGTCAACCCCTGTCAACCCTTGTATTACCTGATGTAGATTCCTTGCCAATTCCTGTTTCGCTCTTCAAACCCAAACGATGGAGGCCTCTAATTGCTCATGAAACAAACAAAAAATCCTCTAGATTTCCTACATTCAAATGTTCCCCTTTTATTCATATTATAGTCCTCAGCAGCAGGCCAACTTGCTTCAAACAATACCGATATCTCCAGGACTGCATCATATAAAGTGTCAACTTCAACTTCTTGCTTTGTTTCCCACTTGAAGAAATAAATGTGGTACCGCGGAAAGCCTTTTGGAAGCGATACAGGATCTTTCTTTTTCCTTTATGAAAGATTCGTTGAATACGAGGAAATCAACGATGGCGACTCCGGAATTACCAGAGCCCATGAATTCTTCACCCTATCATTCAAAAGTCAAGATTACGACCACCCTTTCGGACCCTACATTCGTAGCTGGCAACTTTGTATCAGGAAAATTGGATATGGAATGTAGAGCTGATAGAGGTTTGGGTATTGGGATCCTTATGGTTGAGCTATTTGCTATACAAGGTTCGTTGGTCAAACGTATCTGAATGAACACAATGTTGATATTATTCAACAGAACTTTGATCTCGAGACCACTCTGCTGCTTCCACTTTTCTCCACAGTCGTCGTCTTTTCCAAGGTCCAGGTCTACCGCCCTCAAACGCCGTCCAAGCATATACAATGCTAGGTGACCCTCCTCTGCCACAACATTACTACCAAGCCAGACGAGGAAAATCGACCTTTCTATTCCGTATACCCATCCCAACCTCATCTCCTTCTTCCATCTCTTTTGCATCCGGTTTGGCAAAAGTGAACCCCGAGCGAGCGTCGGTGTTTATTGGAAAAATGACAGGAAGTTGGATGTTGATAATAAGACTGTGGATGTTGCCGAGGCATATCCCTATGATAAATCTCCACCTGAAGCTATTGTGGTAGGCGATAATGGGAAATTGTGGATGCAGGGAAGGATGATTGGCGGACCCGTAGTGGCTGGTGGAACCGCTTATTTGGAACTTCAAGTCAAGAATCATTCTAATAAAAAGGTGATTCCTCTTTTTTCTTCCTTCCTTTATTTTAAAGCTGATAATACTTGTATAGAACTCTAGCTTAACTCTAACGCTTACACGCACGCTTTACTTGCCTGGTCAACAACAACTACAGCAACCAGCTACAGTTCGAATATCGGACACTCTAACAACTGTTCCATTCCGCGGTCCAGAGTATATTATCCCCCCGGCTTCGGAAGGTGTCGCCAATCAGGTCTTTGACGTTCCTAAACTTGCCCCAGGGGTTCAAAGCGGCACCTTAGATGGAGAAAGCGAAGAAGATGGAGGACAAACTAGGCGAACAGAGAGCCATTTTGAGATCCGGTGTGAAGTGGAAGTCAAATTAGGTATGGGTATCGGCAGGTCTGTTCACTAAATTCTCTACCTTTGAACCGGGTCTTGATGATGATTACTTGTCAATAGCAAAAATACCACCCTCCAAATCCCCATTGATGTGGTTCATCCCATGGCCGTTCCACAACGGCCAATGCTAGACCCGTTTATCCAGAACTTGTGCCATATGCAGATTATACACCCTATTACCCCAATCAAGGCGCATATATCGACCCTACACAGATCCAGCCATGGTTACCACCCATGGGACCACCTCAGCTTTTACCTCAAGGATATCTGCATGGTTATGCGACTTCACCTGGTCCTCAATTGATAACGCCGTTTTAACAGTTTCATCCTATGCAAGCACCAGCAGACGGTCATACTCCGCCACCGCCGCGTTCATTCTTTCCCGAGGCTGTTCCCGGATTACCTCCTGTTGCTCTACCTTATCTACCTCCAATATCTTATCAAACCCTCACTGTGGAATCTCTACAAGACCCAGTTTTCATGCATGGCATTCCGCCTACAATAAACTCTGATGGATAGTTTTGTTACTCCAGTTCCAAACCCTTCTTTCCCCGCTCCCAACGCCGTGCTATACTCCCCCGTCCTCAACTGACGCAACATCCGTTCACTCGAGATCCTGCGCTCGGTTCCCTGACTATCTCCAGGAGCGAACGAGTCGAAGAATTGAAGATGGCTGAGGAAGTAGTCGGGATCTTTCTGGAGATTTACCGAAAGCCGCTTGTGCTGCTACTCTCGAAGGTCTTGATAGGGAGGTCAATTGGAATTATTTGAATAATAAGACGTTACCTGGACCACCGGTACCTTCTGGCAAGTTTGGAGGTAGGAGAAGGATAGGTTGGGATAATGGCTATGATGTCATTAGTACACAGAACCATGATAACGAAGAGGAAGAGGAGAGATTTGATGTCTGCATTCCCAGCTGCTGTGTATGATCATCAGGCTGTTCAAGCTCGGGTTTTCATCGTTCAGACAGTTTTTGGTTCGATTTTTTGGTGGATGGGCAGAATTATGTTGAAAGACGGCCGAAGTTGATGAATTGAGTGTCAATGAGGTTCAGTTGGATGGAGTGTGAGCAGCATAGAGGTTGCCGCCAGGGGATGCTGTGTGCCGAAGAGGTATTCCGGACACATATCGGGGTATTTCGCTGTGGACACCCAGTAATCAAACTACGCGACGCGGCGCTTGAGTGAGTCAGAATAAATCACATGAAATTTTAGTACGGCTATATGTACCGACTCGACTTAGAGTAACGTGAGTCTGCCTACGTCAGAACCACCTGCAACTCTGCGCATTCTATCTTCGGCAGTGCACAATCTATCCCGCGTTAGATATGCAAGAAAGGTTTTGTAGAAGGAGCTTGCTAGGAGAACAGTAAGTCGGACACGTCACAACTGTGAGCGCTAGCACCATTTCTCTCTCATACTTATACTTACGATTGGCAGGTCAACAGTCCCTTGCATCGCCGAGTCTGTTTAGGTATATAATCTCAATAATGACATCTACTCCTTCAGAGGAGGCTTCCTTGCTTCATAAACTCGATACTACACCCTTGTCCAAATTCGAAGCGTTCCCAAAAGATACCTTCGACGTACAAGGCCCGTTCAGAGTCTCGCAGGTTTATGACATTATTCGTTGCTTTGCTGGCATTCATGCTGGTCGTAAATGACATAGGCGAATTTCTCTGGGGTTGGCCCGACTTTGAGTTCAGCGTGGATAATAGTAACCCGTCTAAGTATTTAAACATTAATATTGATTTGGTTGTGGCCACGCCTTGTGGATGTGAGTGATATATACTCTCGCTTCCAACTATAGAGCTGACGTTGTTTGGATAGATTTAAGTGTCGACTTGAGAGATGCTATGGGCGATCAATTATTTTTGAGTGGTGGGTTTCGTCCTCTTTGATGTTCCCCAAGCCACCACTCTGCAGTAAGTATTTTTGCATTCTTTCGTGGCGTATTTTCAAGTTTCAGGGAGCATTCAGCAGCACTATCTGCAAGCCAAGCAATCGCTCGGTCACTCAACTCTCGCGCTATTCGACTGGTTGTTCCAGGAAAATCTTTATTCAAACCTATGTATATCTATGAACCGCCTGAAAGTGCTTGCAGAATGTCTGGTACTCTGGCGGTTAAACGGGTGACGGGTGCGTTTTCTATCATACAATTTGCTCCCCCAGCTGATATTTGCCCTCTAGCCAACCTACACATCACGGGTCTTGGACATGGATATGCTAGTTTTTCACATGTTGGCCATAAACGTAGGCCGTCATGACCATTAGGATTTTCCCCCGCTGAACTGAAATCATAGAAATGAATTTTTCTCATATCGTTACTGAATTCTCTTTGGTCCCCATTTCCTAGATATTGTACAACCACTCGACGACTCTTTCGAAGCAACAGACAAAAGTCAGTTTAATCCTTGTTAAATCATGAATCTATCATTAACCGTCAATTAGATTTTATCGCGTTCCAGTATTTCCTCCACATTCTCCTGTAGTGTTGCAGAGTCTTCGCAGGATTGTTGTCTTGCCTGCGTTGGCTCGCCCTATCACGAGGATACGGAATCGAGTAAACTTTGCTTGCATTTTCCGAATCTGCTCAGCAGTGAGTTGGGGTTTCGATGAAGTAGACATTGCGAAAGACGCTCTCGTAGATGTGAAAAATAAGGTTTACTATACACGGTCAGTCAAAGTACATCGTGACTGTCACCAATCATTTGACCCATAAATAATACCTGTACATTTTCTTTGGACTCGAAAGTATCAGAATATCTCTTCTCGCAACATTGTTGATATGCCGCCCACTCAGGCTATAGCAGCAACCCTCATAGTAGAGCCTAACGCCACGACCAGAGAAGTGGACGAGATTCGACTGATAACATAGGTACGATGCCCCAGTTCGTTTTTGTCAAATACTTCTTGTTTTAGTCCTCGATCAAGGGCAGAGTTGACCTCAGCTTTTATAAGTTTTCAGCCAAAATATATTTTTAATCATTTGTGTAAAATCCAAATTTCTTCAATTCGTCATCTGAGTCGGCAGCGCCCTGCACTGATTTAATTATCGCTAGTGCCCATCTATGTGTCCACTTGTTAGTGAGGGCCGTCGTGGCAGAAGCACGCGGCATATACGAGTTCCCTTTTTTTTTTTTTTTTTTTTTTTTTTTTTTTTTTTTTTTTTTTTTTTTTTTTTTTTTTTTTTTTTTTTTTTTTTTTTTTTTTTTTTTTTTTTTTTTTTTTTTTTTTTAAAAAAAAAAAAAAAAAAAAAAAAATGTCATTTTACATGAGGAAGGAATATTGATCTGGGCTATTCCACCTCTATCTCAACCCGCTGATTTTGATTGTGACAATATTCCTCGACTCCCACCACTGATCAAACTTAAATTTCCAGATGGTCTTGCACGCCATCCCGAACCCTGTTGGAGAAGAATGTCTAGCTGGTATTTTGGCTCCTCGCAACCTCTATATTTCGACATGGTACATCCACGGCATCCGGAACTTCAGCGTTTCAAGATCATCATCAAACCCGACTTGAGCGACGCTACCCTCCATTTCATAAATACTCTCCAGCTAACTCCCCGTGATTTCGAAAGGGTAGCAACACCCTCTACATCCAATATTTGTGAGGATACCC
This sequence comes from Phlegmacium glaucopus, assembly GCA_015039465.1. Lineage (NCBI taxonomy): Eukaryota > Fungi > Basidiomycota > Agaricomycetes > Agaricales > Cortinariaceae > Phlegmacium > Phlegmacium glaucopus. The sequence continues at coordinate 131,014 of MU130619.1, forward strand.
TGGTCTCTTTCCCCGACCAATGTGGAATATATACCGGATCGATATCATTATCTCACACCACCAACACTATATCACAGGGGGACTCATATGTAGTCAGCATGTTGTTACCCGTGGATGGGTGTGGATCCAGCCATTCTTTATGCCCGGCATCCGGTAGGTTTGTACATCTCGATTGGTATTATGACTATTATCCCGGTCGTACCAGTAGAATAGTAGTCGTTGATTTTCTACCACATTCAAGGATCTGACAACGGTCTTCATCAGTAAATTCAGGTTTTCAGGGTCAAAAAATGGCACTATGGGAAACTGCCAAGAGCTGTCAAGCACTATATAGAGTCCCATAGCAACCTATAGTGACATAGCAAAGGGTCTTTGATTGACAGCGCTGGACAGCGCTCCATAGCACCCATAGCAAAACCTGAACTTACTGATGTTTACTAGTACCATTTCATCTCTTATTTTATGATATCATCGTTTTGTGAGACTTTAACATAATTCAAGGCATATATGGGAATCAGATTATAACACAAGGGTTCAACGTTCTAACGTTCACTTTGAAACCTTTATGAGTCCTTGAGAGAGGGACTAAGTAGATTAGAAAGAGAAAGGAGGCATTGGTAAGGGTCACTGTATAACGCACTATCTCGACTTTTCGGGTCTAATGCTTTATAGCACTTGTAATGTCACAACATCTTTTCCTGGCCAGTGCGGTCACCTTCAGATACTCCGTTGTACAGTCCTCAACGAATCCCGTAATGAGCATCAGATCACCTCTTGAGGCTAACATGGTCAACGTCTGCTTTTGCTGCGACGCTTACTGCATTATCTGGAGCTTCGAGTGCCCTCAAGTCTCAATATACGACAGGCGGGCCAGTACATATGGGGATTTTTTCTTGGAGTTCGCTTTAACGTTTCAACATTTTCAACTCTTGGCTGTTTCTTTCCATTCCTGGCTTGTCAATGGCGTTGAGCCCCTTGATCAAAGTTTTCAAGAGGATAATCGATAATGGGTATTACTATAGGACATTTTTGGTTAACGATTGACAACAACATGATGATGATATGGTTGAAGTTCAGTCGTCAATAGGGCACGGAGCGACACAACAATATTGCGTCCTCCTTGCGCATCACGTAGGCTGGCATCATCAGCGATTGGCACCTGAATCACATATCTGCCCTGTCCGCCTACTTGTGTTTTACTCGATCATGCCCCCTCGGCAATCTTACCACATCACATAGAAGAACATCAGTTGGCTTGCACTTCGACGCCCTCAATAAGCACAAGTAACACCAGTAACACCGTGGTGTCATATATATTACGAGTTTTACATACATCTAGTAACTATCTAATTGCATACGCAATTAGTCTCCCGTAGGCAACTCCGATGATGATGGTGATCATATGGCAAACCTACCTTCCGCATGGGATCATTTTGAAGGTCCGCGACTATCGAACACTTCAGCGTCTTTCACCGGCACCGCCGAAGTCGATACGAAGAGATTTGACTACAACATAGAAGTATGAGTATTCCCATCTTTCAAGGATGTCCTGGAGCTTATCTTAATCGACAGGTGCTCGCTACATAAGACAGCTATTGTCATTTTGCATGAGGAAGGAATATTGATCTGGGCTATTCCACCTCTATCTCAACCCGCTGATTTGATTGTGACAATATTCCTTGACTCCCACAGACTTAAATTTCCAGATGGTCTTGCACGCGGCACGCCATCCAGAACCCCCCATATGGAGAAGAATGTCTAGCTGCTATTTTGGCTCCTCCCAACCTCTCTATTTTGACATGGTACATCCACGGCATTTGGAACTTCAGCGTTTCAAGATCATCATAAAACCCGACTTGAGCGACGCTACCCTCCATTTCATAAGTACCTCCAGCTAACTGGCCGCGATTTCGAAAGGGTAGCAACACCCTCTACATCCAACACTTGTGAGGATACCAGGGATACCATGTTCTCCTTCTGGGAATCATGAAGGTGATTGTCTTGAGAAAGGAGGACAGGTGCCTATATAGACTGTCTCGGGGCAAGTCGATACCCTTTTTTTACTTTTAGTATGTAAATGATCAAGAAAATGCTCATTACGCACCAAATGCCTCAACTTCAAGGTCACTTAGAGATGGTGAGGGTGGATTATCCTCAACAAACAGTATTGAATTATTGTAAGATGGAGGGGGTTGACTCATAGTAAAGACTGTGATATGTAGACTTGTTAGTGAGGGCCGTCGTGGCAGAAGCATGTGGCATATACAAGTTCCCTTTTCTTTTTTCTTTTTTCTTTTTTCTTTTTTCTTTTTTCTTTTTTCTTTTTTCTTTTTTCTTTTTTCTTTTTTCTTTTTTCTTTTTTCTTTTTTGCTGTTCATAACATGGCTTATAATGACACTTTTCCTATATCTGTGCATAGACAGCAACACTAGCCTGCCCACCCCTGCAAGTCTTAAATTGTGGAGGCTGATTGTGTAGTGATCCACAATATTCCATTGCAGGGTTGCTCAAGTATGACATTCCATCATAGAACCATACTTGACCATCCTTCAAAATCACATATGAAATGAAATGTGCATCAACCTCACGATAATATATAACTGAAGATAGTTGGTATGTATACATGCTATTATTAACTTTCAGTTCAAACCTGTGATCAATCTGTGTCATTGAGCCTGGGAAAGAGAAAGCAAGCAATGGAGGAGCAGTGTGAAATCTGTATGCAATTTGTGCTTGAGCCTGGCAAGTTCTACAACGATGAGAAGTATGCACTGAGCAGGTGGAAATCCAATCAGATATTGATTCAAATGTGCTTTGGCCTTTGTGCAGCATTAGATCAAACACTTCACTCTGGTATTCCTGGTGATCATTTGGACATTGGTAGTATACTTCTCTAACAGGATATGATGTAGTAAATAGCTCCTCACATACCCTCTCTATGGAGGTAAAGTGGCCAAATCTTGATCTATGATGACTTTGACTCATTGACCATCGCACACAGTCACGTGCATCCTCTAGAGAAATCCCAGCTTGTTCATGTTCAAAAAACCCATCAATAAGTTGAAGTGCTATAGTGTTATCCATAACATTAAACCTTTCTTTCCAACCCTGTCTGTCACTGCACCATAATGCAAATAATGGAGTGAATAGTGAGTCATATGCACAGCTGTTGTTGCTCCACCTCATACCTTTTGGAGAGAGATACTGAGGAGTAGATGGGCTCAGTGCAGCTACAACATCCTTCTTCTTTTTTTGGGTATGTACAGGAATTTTTTTAGGGCCTAAGGGGATGTCAGTGGGGATTCCACTTGATCGTCTTCTTTTTCCATATTTTTCAACACTTTTCTGTACTTTCACCTTATTGATGGCAGCCAACTGTGCATCTAGTTCCCATAACTCTGATTCCAGCAATGGATCACGCTTTGACCACCTAATAGCCCAGTGTACCTGCCTTGGGTTATAATGAGGGCCTTTCCATTGACGAAAAGCACTGATTATATTGTTTCTTGTATCACCATAGATAGTTACAGGCAGCTTTCTCAAGTAGTGCAAGTCTGTGATATCATCCAATAACTCTAACTCACGAAATTCTTGTCTTAGTGCACCAGAACACCCTCCAGTTATCTTTCGTGCATCAAACCCTTGGAGAATCAGAGTCCCTTTTGCTGTTGCACTCCTGGACAATGCTGTATAGTAAGCCTGATGAGTGTTGAGATTATTGAGGTCTGATACATTGGATGGCCTTGTCTTCCCTTGTGATGCAAAATCAGTCATAGCAAAGTTAACCAATACCTCAACCTGAGATCTTGTAATGTAATACCGCTCATCATTTGGAAGTGTAATCTGCAAGTTAGTGGTTGTTGGATATACAGGAACAACATTTTCAGGTAAGCCATTTAACTGAACTTTAGCAGGAGGATCCTTTAACTTGACAAATAAAATATCCAATACAAGTTGACCCCTTGAACCTTTTTTAGACTGCCACCCATGAACAAAACCCTCTTGTCCCCGGGTCATGCATAGCTCTGTGGCATAATTATACCTAATCATGACTGGAAGCCCAGTACACAAGCTCAGTTTACCTGCAATATGTTTATCAGTACTTGAGGGAGCTTGGGACCAAAACCCATGTTGCATCTCATCTGTGATTTCATTGACTCTCTTTGTCCCTGTAGATTTTTCAGAGTCAGATGGATTTGCTCAGGGTGAATCATCAGAAAAAAAATCTATCAGATTTTGACCTGTCTCCTGAGCAAAGCGCAGTGCACCCAGTCTATTAATTTCATCCTTGTGAAGATTTGTTCCAGTAATTATTGACACATCACGGAATCTGCTATCACAAATAGATGCACAGCCAGGAAGGTTAGAAGATATATGTGTTCTCAAGAAGTTGATGTCTTCTACTGTACATGCCTTGTAGCGCATATTCTCAAGGGAAGTTCTCAGCTTTTCATCTTCCATACTTTGATTTTTCTGGCGCATATTCTGACGCAGTATAACCACAGTTGTGATTTGGTGCCATAGTGCCTTTCCAACTGCCTCTTCTTGAGATTTAAGGTTAGAAGATAAGGAACCAATACTTCTTGAGTACAAGGAAACATGTTCACCACCCACAGCTGGAGGAAGTTGTGCAAAGTCACCACTGAAAACCATATTAAGTCCTCCAAATGGTACATCTGCACGGTCAAATACCTTAGCCAGTTGTGCATTAATCCGATACAAGTCACGAGCAGACAGCATTGAGACTTCATCAAAGAATACATACTCTATACCCATTAGCCTCTCCTTTATATGACCTATTCTACTCATGCTCATACGTTCATTAATTCCAAACATAGAATGATATGTTGATCCACCAAGCAGTGCAGCAGCTGTGCCTGTTGGGGCTACCACTATGAATCGATGTGCCTCTTTTCTAAGTAGGAAGAAATGTGACAAAGCTTTTAGGACTCGTGATTTTCCTGTCCCACCCATTCCTCCAATATACATGCGCAATTGCTCTGGATTCTGACATATAGCATGATTTGCAATAATTCTAAATGCACGTTCCTGTTCTTCATTCAGAGAATAATCCTGCATAATAGTGTCAATAAGATCTGAAGCCTCACCCACTCGAAATCCCTTGTCTAGGTATGACTTGTCAACCACCTTAACCACATTAGGATCACATAGAGTGTATGGCCCCTGACTCTCTACCTCCCCAGCCTTAACAGGCATATTGTGTTCATTTTTTTTCTTCTGTATACTTTTCTTTGCATTTTCTACCTCCTGCTCCCACATGCTACCTGGAAGTAAATTCTCAGGCTGGAAAGTTTCAGAATGCACACATGCTGACAAAATAGGCTCAGTCCAGCCCAAGCTCATCATCATCTGATTTACAACTTCCATCTCCCTCAATCGCTTATTGTGCCTAGGGCCAGAATTAAGGGGATCAATAGGAACATCATCAATATTTATAACATTCAATCCATTAGCATGTGGACTATCTCCATCCTCCTCCTCATCACCTACAGCATTCCAGCTTCCATTAATAATATCTGTCCCTTTTTTCATCTGGGTTCTAAAGTCATCACGAGCATCTAGGCACTCATATCTAATATTGAAATTTTTCATGAGGTGCTGTTCTTCCTCAGTAAATTGTACATGTGCATGAAAAGTGTTATCCCATGATTCAGCCTTTTGACTCTTCAGATCACTACCCTTTCTCCATGGCTTAAAGAGAGTAAGCATTGTACAGCAGTAATATTCTCTGTCTCCCTGATCACATCTTGGAAGATTAGCACCAGCAAAATTGGGAACACGCTTGGCATTGTTGGAAATGTATTTCACCCCATGTGAATCATGCAGTGGATGCTCTTCCTTGAATTTTATAAGGCTACCTACCTTCTGAGTAGGATTTTCTAGAGCTGTATCATCTCCATAATTTTCATCAAATGAAACATCACCAACATCCTGGAGCTCTAGAGATATTTCAGCAACATTATCTTCATTGGCCTCATCTTCATCTTTATCTGCCCTATGTTTTTTTCAGGGGAGCTTTTCTCTTTTGTAACAGCGGATCCACTGGTACAAATTGACATGTACAAGCTCTTCAGGGCGGTGCAGATAGTCATGCATAGGTGAGAGGCCCACCATTCTGCCCTTTTTCATAATGACTGTCACTTTTTGTGGATCCTTTGGCTGCTCATCACTGAAACTCTTCAGAACCTCTTGTACATAGGGTTGCCAGTAAAAAGGAACAAATGTATGGCTTGTATAATGATCTGGGTTGCCAAGCAGATACATTGCAATCATTGGTGCTCCCATCTCTGCCTTTGCACTAAGAAGATTTGCCACTTTAGTCATAAACCGTCGGGCCTTCTCTTTGGCTGGGAGTGTGCCACCAATAATATCACTGTTCTTTTGAAATACTGTTCTTATTGTATCAAATATAACATGGGTTTTTAAGGTGCTTTTTGTAATGTAGTCTGAGACATACATTGCAACTCCTTTTATTGCTGTTCCTGAAGATAAACATGTCACATCTGTATTACAACGAAAAATATATGTTACTACAGGTGTAAAGGTATTATTCCATGCTTCTAATTTCTTCATTGTAATTGCTCCAGTCTCATCAATGAATGACTTCAAAGCAGTCAGTCGAGGAAAATGGGCTCGGCATTTTCCCCACTTATTATCCATACAACCTGTTGATGCCTTGTTTTTCTTTCTAGTGCCATCCTTCCTAAACCCTCTGTTGCAACTGTGCACATTGGACCAAAACAAGAGGTCATCAATTGATCTAGTATACTGAACTCTCCAATTTGAAAAGGAAAGACAAGACTTACAATCTGATTTAACATCATCTTCAGAGTGTTTAGTGCATCTTTTGGGAGGAGACTCAGGTAAAGACTGTGTTGGATCAATATAATCACCTTTTTTCTTTGATTCCTCCAAATACACTGCTATATCATCTTTAGTCCCTGTGAGAAAGTCACCAGTATGGCACCTTTCAAGCCAGTCAATCAGTTTTCTTTGCCAAACAGAGTCACTCTTAATGATTTTTTCCCTCATTTCTTGGGGGTTAAGGCTTCCCTTTATCCAAAGCAAGAGATGCATGTGCAAAGTGAGGTGTCCTTGCTGCTCAACTGTCCCATAATAACCACTTGTTTGACCATAGAAGCCAGGATGGTTGGCATCCACTCCTAGGACATCTGAAATAAAAGTCTGCATCATAAAATGAAAGAAGTGTGCACCAGCCACAGGATTTCTACATACAAGCCTTATTCGCTCATCATATGCTAACAGGTCAGGTTTGAATTCCTCATTAGAGCCTGCAAAATATATACATATTGGATGCATGATATCAGCAGGGGATAGTGTGATATACCAATAAGGAGCACCAAGGAAATTGATTAAAGACCAGATCTCATTGCGCATGTACTTTTTGCTGGTTGTAGAGCCATGCATCTTGCCAGATATGGCATCTAAGTCTCCAAGAATACGGAAACAAGCCTTTTCTGCATTAGTTTGGGGTGCAACATGCTCACCTGTTTCCAAACGCCCTGTTAGTTCATTAAGTGTAGGCCAGTGGACATTCATTAATCGTTGACTTATATTCTCAAATCGGTGTTGATCTATAAGTAGAAAGCTCTGTGTGGTGTTTGCCCTCATCTGTTCATGGCTGAAGGCTACAAAAGGAAAGTTGATGTCCACTTGAAATCGCTTGTCATGATACATAAGGAGATGTCGCTTGTGCTCCTAATGTGATATGCTTGATGACCCAATGCCACCCAGCCCATAAGGAAAAAGCCATGGGAACATTTGAGGATATAGTTGTGGGTTATTCCACATTGATTCAAACTTATTACTATGACCTACTGCTAATATCTTTCCTCCACTGCTTAGATGTCTGAGTGCTATGGCTTTGAGGGCATTTGGGGTCATAGAGTTACATGCTTCTCCAGTGAGACCATGCACAGTGAATGCACAGTCACCTTCTTCTGTCCCATCTTCTTCCTCTTGGTCAAAGACACTAGTGCCTTCTGGTACTTTATTGCTAATAGACTCCCGATATTCCACTGAGACAGGAGGGGCATTGTCCTCATATGTTTTCATATTCTCATGTGAGATTTCAATATCTGCATAATCTGCATGATTTAGCCTCAACCACTCCAAAGCTCTGATGACTGCATTCCGTCTTACAAGAAATGGTGTTCGTGCAAAATCTTCAGGTGTAGGTTTTTTTGGGCCAGTGAATAAAATAGCTAGCACATCATCAATGTCATCACGGGGGGGAGGGAGAATAGAATATATCTTTGGGACAGGTGACTCAAATGCTATGATGTTAGCCTTCATCTTCCGCATGCCTGATGCCACTTTAACATAAGCACAAGTATGCCTTACCCTTGCAATCAACATTTTTTCAACATATCTCAAGGAACTCAACTGCTCTGGCACCTTTCCTATCCACAGGTTGTTTTCCAGGGCTATACGAGGTACCTTTCCTTTCCGGATGCTAGCTCTACATGTATCACAAATATGATTGCATGAATAGTCTAGCACAGCACCCTTGTATTCTTTCACTGGAGTTGCAGCAGATTTTCTCTCAACACGAGTGACACCTTGGGTTTCCAGGATATGTAGATAGTTTTTCATGCTCTTCAGACAGCTCATAGTATGGATAAGCTTGAGTTCTCCACAGACAGCACAGCCAGCCTCCATAAATTGATCTGGTTGCATTCTCTTGCATGCATTGGTAAGAATGAGGTGCTCAAGGTCATTGCTGGCAGGATCTGGGGGAAAATGAGGTGACTCAATAGCATGTTTAGAGGAAGACTGGGCAGATTCACTAATAGAGACAGGAGACTGAGCAGATTTACCCTGACTAGCAGTGGAGATGTTGCAGATTTGAAAATTTTCCCTATATTTTTTAGACCTTTTAGAGCTGAGTTGATCCACATTTAAGTCAGAAGAGAAGACTGTAAGGTGTGAAGAACATTTGAGGCAGGAATGGTGCTCCACAGCCAAAGAGAGCTGTGCTATTGTGCAGCGTGAACCAGCAGATACACCATGCACAGCAGCAGCTTTCCTGGCATTTGACAATGTTATCAGTTTAAACAAGATTGATAAGGGTATGTTTGTGTGAACATAGGTGGGACTAGGATAGGCAAGCAACCCTACATCCTCAACATGGTCAACATAGCAAACATTGCACTTGTGCAGGATGTCAGGTATGTCAGACACTACATAGGGCTCAATCAAGGTGAAATTATGATGACGAAGGCCTGAACCTCCCATCTGTTCATGGTGCCTTTTTGGGTGTATGTGCACATCAAGCATTTGACTATTGGTAATGCAAGAGCATTTATACTTTTGAGGCTTCTGTTGAGCCAACTTAAAGCAGGCCCATCTGGAGGCCAAGGAGCAGACCAGATATGCATGTTGTGAATTAATCATAGATATAATCAGCTTACAAAGAGAGTAGCGTTGAGAGTACACAAATTTGCAGATCAGCAGATGCAATCTATGAGCAAATTCATGCCGGTGCAGTAAACCTTTTTGCATATTCAATGAAGTAAGTAATATGGTGTTACAGGAGCGATCTCTAGCATACATGGCAGCATGTAACAGATGGCACATACTATGGAAGGTTTCAGTGGCAATGAAGTCAATTGGCTCCTTACAATTGAGCTGACAAAAAACAATTTCAAGATAAAATTTGGCAACCTTCCCTAAAATATGTAGCAGGGAATACAAGATATTTTGTGGACAACAGCATGACATAAGGGGGTAAAGTTCTGAGGTAATAGGTAAAGACCATAGGAGATGAAATACACATAGATAGACATCAATGAATGTAGATTGAGTAACACCTCTCACATTGGGAGAGATGCGAGGGCACTGGATGAAGCTCTGGGCCTGGGCCAAAGCCAAGAAACGACTAAGTCGCTGGAAGATGGACAAACTTCCAGGGTACTTACGGGTAGCAGCTGTACAAGAAGTTATGAATAACAAACACCAAGAAAAATTATTGGTAAAACAAGCAGACGCACCAAAGATGTTGACATCATCGATACCAAAGGGCACAAGCGACGAGACACGACTGGGTTGTTGGGGGTTGGACAAATTACCGGGACGAGCATAGGTTGCAGCTGTATAAGAAATTATAAATGTTGAGGGTGAGATTTTTAAACAATAAGCTAAGAAAACGCACCAAAACAACCAAGTTTTAAGACAGACAAATCCATGGGGTGAGCATAGATAGCGGCTGTACAAAGAAAAAACATTAAAAATAAGGGTTGAGATTGTTAAACGACAGGCTAAAGAAACACACCACACGATGCAGGCAGACAGTCATCACAATTGACATCGAGCGGTGCCGGAGCCAGGGAATTACAGGGGCAAGTACAGGGAGTAGCTGTACAAGAAAACATTAAAATTAAGAGCTGATCATTTGAGACAGGTAGCTATAGAAACGCACCGGATAATGCAGGCAAGTCAATGTTGACATCAACAAGGGCCAAGGCCAAGAAGCGATTGTCGTCGAGGGGGACTGGGGCCAAGGAACCAACAAGGGGTTGCGAGATGTACCAGCTTTTGGGGCAAGAATGGGTAGCAGCTGTACAAAAGATTGTCAAAAATTAGGGCTAAAATTTTTAGAAGGTAGCTACAAAAACGCACCAGAGAACGCAGGCAGGTAGACATCGACATCGACAGGGGCCAAAGCCAGATTGTCGTCGAGGGGGACTGGGGCCAAGGAACCAACAAGGGGTTGCGAGATGTACCAGCTTTTGGGGCAAGAATGGGTAGCAGCTGTACAAAAGATTGTCAAAAATTAGGGCTAAAATTTTTAGAAGGTAGCTACAAAAACGCACCAGAGAACGCAGGCAGGTAGACATCGACATCGACAGGGGCCAAAGCCAGATTGTCGTCGAGGGGGACTGGGGCCAAGGAACCAACAAGGGGTTGCGAGATGTACCAGCTTTTGGGGCAAGAATGGGTAGCAGCTGTACAAAAGATTGTCAAAAATTAGGGCTAAAAATTTTAGAAGGTAGCTACAAAAATGCACCAGAGAACACAGGCAGGTAGACGTCGACATGACAGGGGCCAAAGCCAAGGAAAAACTAGGTTGTTGGGAGACAGCTACGCTGTCAACCAGAGCCAGAGCCAAGAAATCATCAAATTGTTTGCAGACGAACAAACTTCCTGCAAAGGTAGAATCTGTAAAAGAAGTCATAAAATATGAGGGAAAATAGTCTTAGCGAGGAGAAATGGAAGACGCACCGAACAATTCAGGCAGAGGGATGTCGAGGGTGATGGTGGCCAGAGTCGAGAAGCAATCGAGCTATTGGAAGACGGAGGTAGCAGCTGTACAAAAAAGTTAAATCCAGGGTTGAGAATTGTGTATAGAGTGTGAGCTAATGAGATGCACCCAAAAACAAGAGTGCAGACAAAATTGTCTGCATGAAAACCATCGTAGTGGAGAGCAAGTAAAAACAGTCCAAACAAACGCAAGTTCATTCAACAAGCAAATAGATTGCATAAGCAACACAAGGTCTTCAAGTTGTCCTCTCTATTTTCCTTGCGCGGATCTTGAGTCGAAATTTTGCAATCACTTGGGGACATTTAATGAGCGATGGCCCCTCGTCACCGACAGTAGTTTAACTAAACCATGGGAAACTGCGGGATGGCGTAGTCTTATGGTAACCTTTGCTAGTCGCAACCTCCAACATCATTCTTAGATGGTACAAAAACTCAGTGGTGATGCATTTTACTTGCTGTATATCCTTGATATCGCAGCTTTGTCTTCACGTTTTGTTGGTATTATTTGGATCTGCTCTCCTGTCGTCGTATCTGATCGCTTTCCTTATCACTTTTACCTATTATTATGTTTTTGAATACAATAAAACTTTGTATTGACCTCCATTCAAACATGAATATTACATATCCTCTGACTCGGGATCTCAAGCCTTTCAGTTTGGGAAACAAAGGCAATATATTTCACAAAACGGTACAAGAAAACGAGGGTACAAGATAATAATGTTTTATGTAATATTACTCATCAGGGACAACACCATAGTAGACAACGGAATGGAGGTTAAAGGAAAGCACGCTGTTGCGATATGTCGGCACAACAGCAGCAGATGGAGCATCAGGACCTCCAGTGCCGTTTTGAGGAGTGATGGATGCAGATGAGTTGTAGTCTTTGGCATAGGTATTAAGAGTGAAGAAGACAGAAACAAGCGCTTGATGAGGGAGATCGCATGGGGATCTGACCCCGTATTTTTGATAACAGGGAAGGCCCTGCATAGAAGCGAAGTCGTCACGTTGGAAGAGGAACGGATGTTTCGAGGCGTCGTAGATAGGAACTTCAAAATTTAATCAGAATATGCTTGACCTGTGAAAACAAATAGCACCTACTGTCATCAGTAAAGTTCATGCATGAAGGTTGTTTCCTGTCAAACCAGAGAGTCGAGGTCTTGGTGCGTGACGACGCGAAGGCCTTGAGGTTCTTCCTAGGCGTAGTAGTGGGTGTAGACGGAACAAGAGAAGATGTCCCTGCAAGATATTATAGAGTTAGAAAAAAAAAAACAACAACAAAAGGTCGTATACTGACCACCATACCCGCCCTCACGGCGACTGGTCAGCTTCAAGAGACAGCCGTACTCGAATGGGCCCTGCATCTCTCCAGGACCATACAACCCACCCAGGAACGCCTCAAAACCGTGCCAGGAATCACCATAAGGGACGACGGTAAGGCCCTTGATCTTGTAATTTTTCAATTGGAGCGGCTGTATAATATTGGAGGCATGTACGGATGAAAGCATCGAGAAGACAACTGGCTTGTGGGAGCCTTCCCAAAGGACATCATGCCGGAAGTTGTCAACGGAGACGTCACTGACTGCGATAGCATCAACGCTGGCAAAAGGCTGGAACTGTTTGAAGGAGACAGCGGAATCGAGATTTCTGAAAAAAGCAATGAATAGATACACTAGCCTTCGAGGAATAAGTGAAGATGGACGACTTACCTATTTATTATCTCATCAAAATATTCAAAAGCACCTGATCCAAGCTCCATAGGACAACTGTCAACCAAGAATCCAGAAGGGCAATATTCGGCTCTCAGATCCACCTTTGCAGGAACAATGAGAAAACATGCGCTGAATATATAAAAAACAATGTCAAAACTAAAAGACGAGAAGAAAATGGAAAATCTACGTACTCTGAAGGGGACTGAACAAATACAGGGAGTTGTCCAGGCTGTTTATGTTCAGCAGGTTCAGTAGACAGGGAACCAGGCTTAGGAGTGTTCTGAAGGATGCCAGCAGGGAGGTCGTCATCAGAAGTGACACAGGGTGGCGCAGGATCACTGCAATTGTAATCATTAATAAGACAGATCAGGAGAACTTAGAAGGTTCACATACGGAGTCCTGGGAACAGTCCTCTCATCATCATCAAGCACAGGCTGGTCCTTGCGATAGGAACCAGAAACAGACCTGAAATGATAAGACATAAGTGTGAAATTATCAGAAAGGGGACAAACATGTACGGCTTGAGCCTTGAAGGAGTAGAAGCGACCTTGCAATTCGCAGGCGTTCCCAGGACACTTAAAAAAAAAGAAATAGCAGTCAGAAGTCAAAAAACAGGAGAGAACAGCCTTTGACACACCGCTTAGCCTTTGGGGTGGGTGTCGTGTTTTCTTCTTCATCACTTGAAATCTCAACTACCAGAGTTGCAATGGTTCAAGTAGGCTTCTTCCCTTTATCCCGTAAAGAGATATAAGGGGGTGAACCAAGAAAAGAATGAGAGTCGATGGGCTTGAGCTTGATTTTCCTTTTCGGGGATTGTGTATCCGGAGATGCTTCCACAGGGGTCCTCTTCCTACTAACCATGTTAGGCATATGCAGAGCAATAATATCAACCACTTACTTATCACGGACCACAGTACTCTTGGTAGGAGACCCGGACATATAAAGTGCCTTTTCAGACTGGCGACGCCTATGAACAACAGTGTAAACTTGGACAGCAAAAAAGAAAAAAAGAAGCAATGTACTTTCTTTTCTCCATTAGCTTTTGAGTCTCCTCCGAAACAGAGACAGCTTCAGAAGCATTGGCGTCATCAGACGCATATTCACTACAGAGCGTTTGAGGATAACGAAAGTGGAACAACCAAGACAAATACTTACATAGACCCGAAACTCAACCTGCAGCCCTCTATGCTTCAGGATGGCTTGGTGCTACTGGGAATCATGCTTATAAATGTTGATCCAAGCAAGGAAATAAGAATAACAAATGTGATGATAACAGAGGCTTGTGAGGCATATTCGGGACTGCCAGGCTTGGCTTTTTTGATATGCTTAGGAGGTACAATTTGAACATCGTCACTAGATAAATAGATAAACAGGATATCAGCTAGGACAGAATGAGAGATGCCCGGAGACAAACCTTTCAGAACTGTCCGCCATAGAAACAGAGGTGGCACGTTTATGGCTAAGATAATCAGTCAAGAGCAAAAATAAGAAGAAAATTATGTGGACAAACCTGGTGGGGGTGGGAGCAGGAGAAGGGCTACCAGCAGGAGACAAAGGAGGGCTTGAATAGGAAGTAAGCACACATAAGAATAGGGGCAGGCAGAAAAAAAAACAGGACTCACGAGACTTTTTTTTTACCAATACGAGTCAAAGGCATAGTGGTGAGAGCTAGGAGTTAAGGGCAAAAGTAAGATGGGTGAGATAAAGTGGAACGATGATGTACCTGTTGAACACGAGCATGTTATATGAGTCCAAAAACCCTGAGCCCAAACCAGCAGAAAACTGAATGGAAACGGTATAAATCGTTGTTGTTGTTGTATATAAACACCAACCAGAGAGCAGTGGACCAGACCTTAGGTCAAGAGACTCCCTGTTGTTCGTTTAGGGAAGGTGTAACCTTGACTTGTATCACACAGAGGTAGGGAGCAAGAGTAGAGG
>MU130619.1:152061-173559 GCA_015039465.1 Phlegmacium glaucopus
ATCGTATATAGTACCCACTCCCTGGCTATGAAAACTGAGCCCACAGCTCAAATAAATAGTTCTGTTGAGCATTCAGATTTTGTTTGTTCTCTACATAGTAAGGTATGAAAAAGAAATTTGGTATAAGCTTCGTATATATGAATAACTTTGAGCATCTGCCAACTTTAAATAACAATGGCAACATGCCAGGATGTAGAAGAGAAGTAGGATCCAAGCGACCGTGGACCATTGGGAACCTACACCGGGAAAAAAACGGAAGTAGTTAAGAACGTGGACATAGGAGCTGCAGCAAGAGGATGCAGGATGTGTGTGAATGTGTAAAGAAATGTCAAACGAGGGAGTAATCCAAAGCAATTTAAAGCACAATTAAGAAAGACGAAAAGACCACGAAATCCTACCCCACAATCCACACAGCCGCTGATAATACGAAAGACCTCACTGAGTCGTA
Organism: Phlegmacium glaucopus; assembly: GCA_015039465.1. Lineage (NCBI taxonomy): Eukaryota > Fungi > Basidiomycota > Agaricomycetes > Agaricales > Cortinariaceae > Phlegmacium > Phlegmacium glaucopus. The sequence continues at coordinate 152,510 of MU130619.1, forward strand.
GTAACAGTAGACATGCACATTAAATATGATGAGCAAAAGGCAGGTATGTGTAGCAATTTCATGTACCAGATGATCCTAGAAAATTAATAAGGGATTCAGCAAAGGCACTCGATAAAATTAGGGAGGTTCCATGCGAGGCCTCGGGTATAACACATGTGAAAATGTTCAATTACTGGCATAGCATTAAGATCAAAATGATCTTGGCAACGTTGAAGAGTTTCGGTATCTTGACCATCAGAACCAGAAGGAAGTGTATATGTTCTTTCATCAAGAACATTTAAGAATATGGCTATTGCAAATAACGCAAAGAGGTCTCGAACACCATCTAATGTCGACAGTGCTGGTAAATGAGCTCTGTCGCTAGAATCGTTAAGGACGAACGCATTGTGGAAATAATGGACCAGACGACGGGCAAACATTACGAAAGGAGGTTTTTCTCCTTCTGTGAGAAGAGAAGGAAGAATGAATGTATGAATGGCACCGATTAGACTGTCTTGTAGGGTGTGCATAGAAAGGTAAAAACCTCCTGTAATAACGGTATTTTCCATTGTGACAACGACATAAGGAGTATTCGGTCTCAGGATTCTATGATAAGGGTTTTTTTTTAATTAATTCCATTCTGAATATATAAGGGTACTTACAGGTGATTTCCTGGTTCAAGACGAATCGCTTCGAGTCCGTTTTCGATGCAGAAAACAGGGTCCATTTGATTGAATTCCTGAAGATAACGGTTCCATCGGGTGAAGAAGTCGACATGTCCATCCTTGTCCATGAGATTGGGTGTGGCTATGATTATCCATTGTCTTCCAGATCGAATATTGAAAAATGCTCCAAAGCCAGCTGGTACAACACGCCAGAACTGAATGGCATTGGTAGTTGATAGCTCAGTCCATCGAAGTAGTGATTGTTTTGTTGTTTCATCTTGAACACAATATGGTTCAGACAATGTATCCCACCAGGCAACATGATCGGATGAGAAAGGAGATGATTCAATGCCAGAAAAGGACCTCATGCGAACAATACAAAGAATATTTGAGCTTTCGGTTTCCAGATTGTCGACGAATTGTTTTAAAGTTCTTTTCTTTATTCTCGGTATGTCTGAAGTGGATTGATCTTGAAAATCAATGAGTAAAAAAAAAAAAAGTATTTAAAACAATATAATATTATCATACCTTCCATGTTCACAACTTCTTTCAGACCGTTCAGAGTCGCCAATCCACGACGATCGCATGGAATATTAGGAAGGTTATAATTCTCAATGATGATGTGACGGGAACGAAGTAATTTTTGAAAGTCGCACGGTGTCATTTCTTGCGCAATTTCATGTGTCAACGTCTTTATAGCAGATGCTTCAGGATTTTCAATGTTGGCTGGATAACTGCTGCTTATAGCAAGAGAGAATTTGTCAATGGCAGCAATTGTGCGTTCTGACTACAGGTTAGTAGCAATGGGATAGTCAGAATAAACTTTTAAATGGAATCTAAAAATTTCATACGAATGAAGATATTATTTGTTCTTGACGTTCACCATTTATATTGAAGGTAGAAATTTTAGTCGAAAATATGGGAGCAGACGTCATCTAGCATAATTCAATAAATTGAACAAATATATAATTTTTATTTTGCTGCATCAGTTACCTGTTCTGCTAGAGGATATATCTCTGAAGGCGTATTTTTTGGTGCCTAAGATCGTGTTAGATCAATTTATTAGCTATTAGCTGAGATGAGAATGTTACCAATAAGTCTTCAAGATCGATATTTTCAACTTTGACATATGTGTTTCCGATGATAAGTGGAAGATGCTTCGGTGCAGTCGAGATTGTTTGCTGATGAGAAAGGAAAGAACGTTGTGATGTCCGCGAGACGGAGATAGATCGTGCCTTGTTCTTTCTTTTTTTACTCGCATTTGCTTTACGAGCAGGAACAGCTGAAGAATTCGTAGGTTTGTGTCTCGTGCTTCTTCGTATTGTAATGTCAGGAATGGATTTATCATCGCCGTTGCTTGAATAATGTTCCCTATCTGTAAGATCATCTTCGTTGGTGGCTGGAGCAATGATTGTACTATCTGGAAGCAGGCATTGTATAGAATCTTCATTAGTGTTATCTGCAAATATCAATATTGATGATGTACTATATAAGATATCGTGATTACATACCATTTTGATCTCCTGGTGAATTTTGCCACGGTAAAGATACAGGTTGCTTGAGCTTGATCTTATTAGGTGCGAGTATTGAAGCAAGTGGCCAGTCAGTAGGCATGGATCCGTCTTCAATATTGAGGGAAGATAAATGAACAGTTGCGTTTCCCTTATCGTCCGGTGTTTCTATATAAAAGATGTTAGATACCTCTGAAGAAATAGAATTTGTTCATACCAAGCATGAACCAAGATCGTATTTCTGGTTCTACGTCATCAAATGTATTTGGGATGAATCCAACAATGTTTGATGCAGCATCGTAAATCGTTTGGTATCCCAGCGCAACGTTCATCAGCTCTTTCCAGATTTTTTTCTCAAAATCAGAAATAATGTGTGGACGTTCATTACCAAGCGCTTTGGAATACTGTATAATGGCAATAATGTTATTTGCATCCTAATGTTTAATAGATGAACACATACAAGAGAGAGTTTGTATCGTTGGACATAGAAGCTAGAAAGGTGAATTTGTGCTTCTTGGAGAAGGAATATAGGACTAATAAGAAGGGCGACTTGAAGTAGGAGACGGAGATTATCAATTTTTTGATTATCACCCACAAGCTTTTCAAGAAAAACGGAAAACTGGTCTTTTTCATCATTGTTGGCGACAAACATTGTTCTATTGATATAATAATTTTCGAAGTGAGGACAAAATAAAATTAATCAAGTATGACTGACGGTGTAGTAATATCTTTGAACGCTTCCAACGTCCCAGGTAAATCACGAATACTCTGCAGAATAGTAAATCGAATGGTCGCAATAATTATAGGAGTATTAATTTTGATAGTACATACGATAATATCAGGATTATGATCCAACATAAACGCGATGTGCGTGGCAGCAAGTTGCATATTAAAAAGACTTTTGTCCGCAGCTATATTCAAATGCAATTGGAACAAAGCGTGTAATTGTTGTATGGGAAGATCCATGGAAGTGACATTAACGCTCGTTTTTGCCTTATGTGTGGTGAAGTTATGACGAAATTTCCTCAAGATCGAGGTCCAATCGCTCAGTGTATGCAGAACTTTCTGTTTCTCATAAGGAAAATTCAGAATAAAATCAGCAGATTACTTACCTCGTGTTTTGTAAAATTGACTTTCATTTTCTTGTGCAAAGGAGGAGGGAGTTGCGTGTTTTCTGTCACTTCCAGACTGGATATGACATCTAAAAGCCGATAGGCGCTCAATAAGCTGCAAAATTCATTTCCTTTCTCTTTTGTTTTTAACAATGATGCTTCTCGCTTTGAAATTGCAGTAGGGGATAATGCCGACATTGAATCGATGTTCACCACTCGTAATAGTGCTTTCAACGACAAATTGTGAATGCTTTGTGATTTTAGAAAGGTGTCATAACGATCAACTGAGTCTGCCAAACCCTAATATCGAAAGATGGGTACGAATTATCAACTTGTAACCAATAAAATTTCAATAATGTACAAGTGCATAGTGTGCATTTCCAAATTTATCATAAATTGATCTTGGTACCATTGGCAGCGAGGTATACCATGGAAACGAAGTAAGAAGCAAAGATTGAACTCTGAGTGAAGGGTCGATTACTTGATGTTGATCTTCGGAGTTTTCGTTGGTTGTGAGTGCAGGGCGATCTAGTTCCATAGTAATATCCACATCAGTATTCAGTAGCTCTTGAGGGTTAATACAGAATTGGCTAGTATTAACATCAAAAGGGGGAGATGATGTTGGATGATTATCGTGGAGGACCGGAGAATGAGGGGGCTGAGGACGTTGGGCCTGGTTTTGAGAACGAGTATCGGTTGATGAGGACATTAAGTTTATGTTCAATGGACTAGACACTGTGATTATAATGATGAAAATATTTCAATGTAAAAATTTAAGTGGACCTACTTTATCGACTGATCTGAAGCAGAGCAAGTTGATCTTTTCGATTTTCTGTTGTGTTAAGGGTAGGCTTAACTCTTAATCTCAACATCCATCAACACAAAGAAGTACATGGATATAGTACGGTTATAAGCGCTAAACTTTCTCAATAACCTTTAAGCTTGTATTCATTTACATAAAAATATGATTCACATCAATCACCTATGGGTCCAACTATCAGCACACTATCAGATAAGATAATGAGGCCCAATAACCTTGAAATGTTATTTGGCCTAAATTATGAATTGAATTGATCAGTGGTATATCTCGATGGATTTAGAACAAATTGATAGTGATTTGTGTATCTATAACTTTCCATCCGGTGATATATTTTTGTCTAACTATACTTTGCCTTTTTTAGATTGTTGGATTGGACCATGAGATCATAGAGAACTAACAAGTACATTTTTTTGGTCTTTTTCACATATTTACTACTGGCTCTTGAGTTCTTCTCATAGTCAGTCTGATTCAGACATTATTCAATCTTCAGTAGGAATGGACAAACATATATAAACATATGATTGCCAGTGATTGATTGTTGATGGGTATTTATACATAAGAGTCAAGCCGTATTTATACTTTTTAAAGTTTCGAGAGACTGATACAACTATTTGTTGATAGATATCACCAAAACATCATGTCTTTTTACATTTAATGGTAAGGTAAGGCATGCTGCACATTTTTTACTATCATAGAAGCGATCCTTGGCAAAAATTTGACCAACACAAATTCTCTGAACTGGATAAAAATAAAAATCTGTACCGCATGTTCTATAGAACAAATGAACTTGTTTTATCAACCATCAGAATAGCCAAACTGCCAAACTATTCAACAATAACAATAAAAACAGATCACAAAACACTTGAAGTCTTGTAGATTCAATTTGATATCATTCTTTTATGTGCTTCGAACCATTCTCAATCAGGTAGTTCTTTCAATCATAGATTTTGTAATGTTATTTTATTTTATTCCTATCATGTATATAGTTCCGTGGCAGAAAATTAGGAAAATTTTCTAGCAGCTAGACCTTTTCGGAAAAGGCTAGCACAACAGAAATCTTGCAAGAACTTTTGTTGTTTGCCAAAAAAACCGAAAACGGACAACGGCAAGAAGTAGATATCAACTTTAGTTTATTAGCAGCTAGAGCTCTTCGCAAGGGAGCCCTAGCACAACGGAAATCTCGCACGAATTTTCGTTGTTTGCCAGAAAACCGAAACGGACGATGGCAAGATGAAGTGGATAGGAGAAATCATCACTTTTAGTTTATTAGCAGCTAAAGCCCTTCGCAAGGGGGCCCTAGCACAACAGACATCTCGCAAGAACTTTTGTTGTTTGCCAGAAAACCAAAGCAGACGACGGCAAGAAGTAGATATCAACTTTAGTTTATTAGCAGCTAGAGCTCTTCACAAGGGAGCCCTAGCACAACGGAAATCTCGCAAGAATTTTTGTTGTTTGCCAGAAAACCGAAATAGACGACGGCAAGACAAAGTGGATAGGAGAAATCATCACTTTTAGTTTATTAGCAGCTAAAGCCCTTCGCAAGGGGGCCTTAGCACAACAGAGATCTCGCAAGAACTTTCATTGTTTGCCAGAAAACCAAAGCAGACGACGGCAAGAAGCAGATATCAACTTTAGTTTATTAGCAGCTAGAGCTCTTCGCAAGGGAGCCCTAGCACAACAGAAATCTCGCAAGAATTTTTGTTGTTTGCCAGAAAACCGAAACGGACGACGGCAAGAAGTGGATACATCAACTTCAGTTTATAAGCAGCTAGAGCCCTTCGCAAGGGAGCTCTAGCACAACAGAAATCTTGCAAGAATTTTTGTTGTTTGCCAGAAAACCAAAACGGACGACAGCAAGAAGTGGATACATCAACTTCAGTTTATAAGCAGCTAGAGCCCTTCGCAAGGGAGCTCTAGCACAACAGAAATCTCGCAAGAATTTTCGTTGTTTGCCAGAAAACCAAAGCAGACGACAGCAAGACGAAGTGGATAGGAGAAATCATCACTTTTAGTTTATTAGCAGCTAAAGCCCTTCGCAAGGGGGCCCTAGCACAACAGAAATCTCGCAAGAATGTTTGTTGTTTGCCAGAAAACCAAAAGCTGACAACAATAAGAAGATGAACGGAGTCAAGTTTAACCTGACCTAAAGTAGCGGAACATTCAACATGTCACATTATTTATTTCTCACACAATCAGATCATAGATAACAATTCGAATGTGTCACACAATCAGATTAAATGTAGATAAAGATTTGAATGAAATGTTCATACCCTCATGGCTTCTGTTCCCATTGTCCACCGTACATTCCATGTTAGAAATGCCCTCGTTTCCTACAAGAATACCTGTGGCGATAGCGCACCCAGGACTACCATCAAAGGACAAACTCAAGTTACAATTGGGAAAACACCAAAGTTTAAAAAGGTAGCTGCAACCAACGACGTAGATACTGGCGTTTTGTTGTTCAAAATGGAAGGGGAACGAATACTGCCTGGAAGTGTAAGTGTTTTGTTACTTTATTTCATCATTTGGTACTCATCATGTCATGTTGCTTGCATTTCTGAATTAAACAATATTTCTAGTGGTGTAGCAGCTGTCGAAATGGTGGTACAACAATCCTCTGTACTTTGTGTCAGATCAACTCAATATGCACGGAATGTATCGACTTTGAATCGGAAAAGGACGATCCTGACCCTATCCCATTCGAATGTCCGTCTTGTTTCTTGAAGAAAAATAAATTTGGCGAATTTGTGCGTTGATTTTAAAATATTTATTATCCATTGATGTGAATACATGTTTTAGCCATTTAAATTCCGTAGTACCTCATCAACTAGACAGAATTGGCCTCAGGTGCTAGCCACACCACTCGCAATTATCTCAATCCACCTCAAAGGAATGAACGACACACCTAGTGTCGTCACCTATTATCATCTTCTACCCTGGCTTCAGGGGAATCTTGTCCATGTCAATCTCAATTTTAGTTTCCAAAGCTCGGACAATGATTTTGAGTCTCGTTTAAATACAATGTTGGATAGATTCGAATTTGGTGACCTAAAAGAGTATGTAAAATCTCAATCTCAATATGCTTCATTCTAAGACCTTATGATCCATGGTGTCGCTTTTTGATTTTTATAACATCACATTCTGATCCAAACACTGGATACATACACATAGGACCCAATAATATTGGATCGGTTCCAATTGAAGAGGTATAAATTTCGATTTTTAAACTGTAAAATTTAAGCAACTTTTCTGAAATTGTAACTTTAGCTTTTAAATGTTGTTTTTTCAACATGCTTTCAAAATATTTTAAGATGTAGCGATTCAAACATTCTGAGTCTCCTCTCCTGTGGCGCTCTGTCAACTCGCGAAGATTCCAAGGGAGCAGTTAAGGAATTTGCAAACAGGTATGATACTTTCCATTTTTTAAAACATCTGAAATATAATTCAACAGGGAGTTATTTGGCAAAATCATATGTTTTGATCAACCCAACTTTCAAACATTTTTCATCCATGGATTTGTCATGGATCTTGGGTTACATCATTTCATTTACAATCGTACAAAGCTCGATAATCTTCTCCTTGACCAACAGGAATTGGGAGCACATACCAATATTGTTGAGTTTCACCCTCAGAATGTTTCAACCTTCAAATGGAGTCATCCTGGTGCACGACCGATGGGAGTGGGCATTTCTAAACAGTGCCACCGCTGTGGTTGGCTCAAAACCATGAATCCGACGGTCAGCATGGATAACTTAAAAGTAGTCCTCAAATGTTCGCAATGCAAATTTATGAACACATATGATTTCCCAACTGGTTGGAAATGGGTTCATGGTCCAGCCAAGAGGGATGAGCATGGTAGTTGGATGGTTTTTGTTGATTCGGAGGAAAATAAAAATGTGATAGATACAACTTGGTAAGTTGAACATTTTATACTTCAATTGTTTCATTAATGACAATCTATTCCAACATTTTGTACTTCAACAATGTAGAATCCGTTAACCTGTAACTCTTTGTACTCGACCCATTTCATTACTCTTGATATATTGTTCCTTCATGCAATATAACTATTTGGTCTTCTTTACATATGGTGTCTTTCTACCCTTTGTAATTTCACCAATTCTTCACATTTATGCTGTGTCACATATCTTGTTTTAATCTTATGATTTTTGATCGATAACAAAGAAGAAAGGAGAAAAAAACAAGACAGAACTATTATTAAGAAACAAATGATTTCTGTTATCGGTGTCGAGAAAATGAACAGGCAAACAAAGGCAAACAAATCGATGTTGGCACCTTCTTGTTGTCCTATATTTGTTGCTAAAGCCTATAGCCATAGATTTTTGATTGTTGACCGTTAAGATGAATATGAAAAGATACAAATTTGATATCTCTTTATTCAGTAGGCAATGGAAGGCATACAAAACTGATAGGGACAACGGTCAGACTATTTATGGGTTGAATTAAAGCAAAAAAAAGGTGAAGTGAATTGGATGACTATATAGAATGCCAACAAGGGGAACCATGTTACATGTCGACACCAGAAGATGATAAAAGGTAAAGAAGAACAAAGGAAAAGTTATATCAGGCAACTCAAAAATATTTGATGGAAAATGTAGGGATAATCCAACACTCCAAATTGAAGACAAAAAAACAAAATTCAAAGATATGGTGTGCCAAGCACAATGACAAAGAGAATGCTGGTAGCAAGATGTACATTTGTTATGTCGTCCGATTCCTTCTTATATGAAGAAACACTATGACCAACTATAACGCAGGAACCAGTGGGTATCTCCCTGGGGAAAGTAGGAAGCACATTGCCAAGGTCATCGAAATTGATGTTTTCATTAATATTGACATTTTGGCCATCGAAAACTGGGACTGATATCAAATTAATAACATCCAATAGTTTATGCATAAAATATATACCGATATCCGTGAAATATAATGCACCCCAAGCGCATTCGACAGGAGTATTGTTTGTCTTGGCACGGCGACCAGAAAAAGGACTAAGACTAGTGTCTGGAAAGTTCGGAGGTGCAGAAATGCTCTCCAGCAAAGTCGAAAATGATAGTGCTGATTTGTAAACCTGTGCGATCATCTTGGGCTCATCAAATATTGTGGTGATGAAACAGCAGTAGCGTTCCCACTCTTGACCATGGAATAAGACGCTGATCGACTTATAGGTCTTTCCTTTGGCACGGATCAAGCTCGAATCGGTACAGTATCCAGTAATGATGGCCACAGCAGGTTTCTTTCCAATGAAGGCTTCACGACGGTTTCAATAGTTTTCTCGAATGTTGATGTCAAACGGGGAAGCACGGGAAGGATTAAAAAACCGTCCCCGTTGCACCATACTGATAATAGCCATGATGGAACTATCCAGCCTATGTTTCGTTTATAAATAATTTGAATAATAGGTATAAAGCACAGATATACCTGATGTCCATTGTGGGAATAATATTTGGCCATTTGGAATATGGGACATGGGGGATATCTGGTGACGATGTGCTCCAAGACAGCAAATAACCGATCCTAAAGATATCATTAATTATATTTCATTAATTATAGATATAGCATATTTACCGTAAAGGAGGAAGATTCTTGTATTGTGGATGCAAATGGATATCTTGAACATCGACAAAAAGGGATTCATCCTTTTCTGGCAAGGATCTATAGACAGAGTTAATCGAAAAATATAAATTGCATCCTGATAACATTACTTGATAGTGAAATTATCAAAATCTTCAAGATAAACCTTCTTTGGTTTTGAGGGGGGTACAGGCATAACATTTTTTGTGTTAATGTCGATAAACGGATCCTCATCACTATCATCTGCGATATGACTCTTTGATCCTCCGGTAAATTTATCGTCATGTTTACTGATTTGGCTGCAAATTCAATGGGGTCAGTACTTATGTTGTAAAAAAGGAATAAATGTATTACTCACCGAGACTTGCTGAAAGCAAGTTGCATCTCTTCCTCATCCCAATCATCAGATATCTCATCTTCATCTTTGTCATTTTCAGCTTTGATATCAGAATGGATATTAATATCTGATTTCGCCTTTCCTTTCTGGGGACGTGAAGGAGTAGAAATCTGTGCGGAATGCTGTATACCATGCGATGGCGACGCAATCCTGTTCCAAACCATCAGTAAACAAAATGTTATTATTGAAATGAATTTTTACTCAGCGTCAATCTCATCAGTGTCATGTTCATGGAAACATAATTTCTTCTTTAACGGTATGTTGGGTGTAACATTGATATCCTCACTGTTATCTGGAATCAACTTTTTCTTTTGACTAAATTTGCAATAAAATATTGTTAGTATAAAATGGATACAATATCTGATACTCACATTCCAGTCACACTCCGTGTTGTTATCCTGTCTACGTTGGATACAGAATCATTGATACGATTGGCCGGTTTCCCATGAAAATTTGTGCTAAACAATTAGTATCAGTATTAAAGTACTAGAATACACTCACAACGTGTCTTGTTCTCTATGGATGTTAATCAGCTGATATTCAAATCACATTAGATGTAGGAAGCTTACCGTTTAGTTTTTCCTTATGATTTAAATTACCGGTGCTAACGAAAAGTGGAGAAATGGTTAACGGACTCCAAAACTAATAGAATACGCTGTTCTGAGAACATAATGGATCAGATTATTTAGGAACCATTCACATAAAGACAAAACAACGACCTAATAGTATTCCTCTCATTGCGTTTCCGTTCATCAGTAACATGGACAAAAATTATGATAGCTTTGCTGCAAGTAAGTTCTGTTCTACATAGTCAAACAAAGATTTCTCATCCAGTATATATAGAGACGGCACTTTCAAAAAATTTTGCAGAATATCTCGAGGGAAATGAAGACAATACTGTCGGATATGATCACCTATCACTTTTCAAGGTCGGACCTATCCATGTAATATTCAGATAACCTTTCTGTTGATCAATCGCAGTCTGAAGGATACCAAATGCGTCCTTTTGGGAATCCTATGACCTACAGGCTAGTGAAGATTGGAGAGGGATCATCAGAATTTGAAGAAGCAACATTTACGGTTCACGGTGTTATACTTGATAAGGACCTCCCACCAATCCGGCTTGACACGTATGATGCATTTTTATTTCGCTTTCATCGTGGTGATCACATTTCCATAGCCATACACTAAGAGATGAACAGAGCAAGAACAGATATGCGAAATTTATACGACAATACGTCGCTGTGACAGGTATTGGCCTTGAAGAGTTCAGCAAAGTACTATCGGGACTCGCAAGAGTACATCAATATTTTGAAGATTTATTACCAGCTAACAAGCTCAAACAATTGGAACCATTTTCCATTAACAGCAACCTCGCATTAGCCTGTCATACAAGATATTTTCAATCAGGTCGTCATTGCCAATCAGCAGATCCACATCCCTTTGGGCCAGGGGTAGATCCAAATGATGATCTAAAGCAAATTGGCGGTGACCTATATATCCACACAGAAGATAATGTTGTTCAATATCTTGCAAGGAAGATTGAAACAGGACAGTCATTGAAGTAAGTTTACTTTGGAAACTATGGACCCAATGATCTTACTTGAACAATAGATATACCAACATACATCCCATCCGATTCCAGAGAGGTGATATTGTCGAAGTCAATATTTCTTTTTTTTGTGTTCAAACTCGATTCGGCAAATTCAAGATGATGACAGCGTTAAGGACGTTAACATTGCTTGATGACAAATTCCGACAAGTATGAATTTTTACACATTTTGATGATCAAAGAATATTTCTGATTGTATGCTACAGAAAGCATGGGAACATGAGGTCAAAGATTTACTTACCCCAAGACTTGAAAACGTACATATGAAGTCATCAGGAAAAATGACTTGTGCCCTAGGCCGTCCTGAAATGTCCTGGGGTGCCCCAGGCAGCTCAGGGCGCTCAGGTCAAGAGGTCGCCCTGGGGTGCAAGTTACCCATGTATGAAAAGTCTTAGGCTGTCCTGGGGCAACCTGAGGCAACCTGAGAGCGTCCTGAGGCAACCTGAGAGCAACCTGAGGCAACCTGAGAGCATCCTGAGGCAGCCTTAGTCCCTTTGGATCTGATGCTAGAAAACATATATAAACCAGATATTTGAGTGGTCTCACACAACAGAATAATAATAATAATAATAAAATTATATTCAATTATTCTAAACATCATATATACTAGTAATAAAATAATAATAAAATAGTGATACATAAATATACTAGTATAATACTGGGGAAGTAGGAAATAAGAAAACAAAATTGTGGGTGGTTTATATATCTTTTGGATGGCGCACAGACCATTGGTCACATGATCACAGATAAGCATGATTTCAAGCATATGGTGCTGGGTCAGGGTAGATTACATAAAATTCCAAAAAAGGGAATTTTTTAAAGATGGTAGAGAATTGTTTTAGGACCCTGAATATGTTTAAATTATATTAATAGCAGCTCTCTTTATTGAGAAAACTGCAAAATACCTTTTTGGACGTGGTGGTTAAAGATTTTCTAGCAAAATTCATAAATTCTAAGGGACTCCCAGGGCCTCCTGATGTGATGCTAATCCAGATGGTCAATGTCTCTGGATACAGCGGTTAAAGATTTTCTAGCAAAATTCATAAATTCTAAGGGACTCCCAGGGCCTCCTGATGTGATTTGGTCCAGATGGTCAATGCACCAGGATACACTAAAGGTGTCCTGAGAAAATGGGTGACACTCAAAATTTTACCTGTGCTGCTCTAGGATGTCCTGAGGTGTCCTGAGGTGTCCTGGGGTGTCCTGGGATGTCCTGAGTAGTGATGTGATACTAACAAATTACCCAAGGCTACCTAGGGCCAAAATCATTTTTCCTGATGGTGTCGTCTTGTGGAAACAGAGGACATGCCTACCTCAGTAAAATTCTCACGTATGGATCTGACCTAATTATTGTTATATTGAAATAAATATATAAATAATAATAATTGCTTGTTAATATATCAAATTAAAGTGACATATCCATCTCTAACTTGACTATTGTGTTGAACATTTGGACTATCTTAATCCATAAAGGTATTACATCAAAGTTGACAATAGTTGCGGAGGGAAAGTGATCACAGTCGTATCACAAGTACACTTATGTAAGTCGAGATAATTATTTTGCCTAGCATTACTATCCAATCCCGCCGAGCTGAGCAACCAGATAAATATATATCAACATGCCATTCCTAACGGCTAATTATTTACAGTTGTTTATAAACAATAAGCGCCAATTGGTTTTTATGTACCGGCATTAGGGGAATTCAAAGTAAATGAAGCAACGGTTTCAAAACCGTTGCTTCACTTTTGTTGAGGAGATTTTGAAGCCGTTCAACTTTGATCGGTTGAGTAACCCTGACTTTACTTTAATTTTGAAGTAACTTCAAATCCAGCGGGGTTTAAAACACATCAAGACACTCTGATGATGGAGTCGTTATGATGAGACGACAAGGCATAGATAGAGATGTAGATAGCATATACAAACTTTATCCCCTCCCGTCAGTCAACTAATTGAAATGCCTCATCTCACAGAACATCAGTAAAATGCAAATGCACCTCTTGATACGGTTCTTGACCTTGGAATTGGCAACTCTAGCCTTTTCCACGGTGATGGAGGTGGTAAATCAGTCATAGATAGAGTAAATTATATTTGAGGTCATTAAGATTAAATGTAAACGAGAGACTGAAAGGCAAAGACTCATAGACTCAATAAACGCATCGCGTCGACGGTCATTTCCAGGGCAATTCAAACGCTGCTGCAACCAGGTCTCCCCGACCATCGAAAAAAGTTAAGTTGCAACAATTTGAAGCCGCTGGTTCACATCATTTGTTGGAAAATTGAAGCATGGGACTAAAAAGAGAAAGTGAAGCAACGGTTTTGAAACCGCTGCTTCATTTACTTTGAATTCCCCTATTTACTAAATACCCCTTTTCTCATCCTTCCCTTCATACCAAAAGTATCTCTCACCCAACCATGCGTCTCGTATCGAGAACATTGTCTTGTTGGAATCTTTCCGGACTGGGGACACTCTTCACATGTGTCCACCCAACTAGCTTACGTCACAGCAGCTGCCTGTGTAACCTAGCCATAAACAATATTAAATAGATTTTTTATTCTAAGTGAACGCAAGAAACGAGCATGAACGTCTGCGTTGATCTCTCAGATCAAATCTTCCTTTGATAACATAATGTTCAACTAAATTGAACTTATTATTGGTCACTGTATGTCATAACACAGATAACCATTATTTTCACGTGATGTGCGAGGATTTGTAAGACAAAAATGGAATTTACGGTAATACAAAAGGGGAAAATATTGATCGTTGCGCAGACAACATTTCCCACCCCGTAAATTAGTCCATAAACGGTAACCATTTCCTTCTATACGTGTATGAAACTTTCACCTAGGGTCCCTAGAAGAGTATAAGAACGAGTCTTTACGTAGTAAAGACTCGTAATATGTGACAATATATTTTTTTGGTGAAGGGTATATTTTAAGAGACCGTTGCTATGTGGCCGGAACCCGGAACCGCCGATGCTGGGCTATCCTCTGATCTGGTACGACATCATTTCCTAAGAGGTGATGGGGAGTTGTCACCACAATCTTGAGGTGAGTTGCTGATGTCATCAAATTTCCATTGTAAGTTATGAGTCAAATTTCGCTCCGTGTTAAGGCGGGCCTGCAATTCTCGGGCAGCCTGAGGGACATTCAATGAATCAATGATCACATTATATAAGGAAACGCATACATACCCGACGAAGAGATTGTGGAGTCGTGTTCTCATCAAATAGCAGGGTGTTTTCGTCGTCGCTCTCAGCACAAGTTGAATGGTGAGGCATAGTTTGGTGAAGTGGTGCTGGATGGGTGGAAGTGGGTGTTGGTAAAATGAAGACCGACGGCAACAGCTCCATTGGCGCTCCAATGATGATGTTATACTTACAAGTTATCTAATTTTAACTTTACCACTTCGTCAATGTCATGTCTCGTGGAAAAAAAAAAGCATCTCATCGTCATGCGCCTCCTCCTCCCCCTTCACATAAGTTTTGCACATATTGCCAAGTGCATAAAGTAGCATGCACCTTTTCTAAACATCAGAAAGCTTGTAAAAGAATATGGCAGATGGACCATGAAGCTCGAGGCATGAATAGAACTATGGGGAACAATCTAAATGACAAAAGAAATGAAACTCCAAATGAAATGATCACGGTAAATACTCCTGAGCCAGTTATCTCTGGTTCTTGTATTTATTCACAATATTTAGACGGGTGCAGACGCCTTGTTAGAAAATGAAAATCTTTTAATGGATATTGATGATTCTCCCCTTGACGGTATGCCTTGTCTATCTATACATCTACATTAAAAAATAACTTGTGTACTAGACTATGGTACCGAGCAATCCTTGCTTGAAGGCTGCAAATATGGACCTCATCTACCAGAAGCATTCCTCAAAATTATTCCTCATCCAAAGAGTGTGAACCAGGCTTCATTGATCATCCCACTCATCAGAAATTTTCCAGCAAGGGATAGCACGGCACCTTACATCCCTCAACCTGAGGGTCAGCCTTGGGCTCCATTTCATACCTTGGAGGACTTTGAAGTGACTGAAATTGCTATAGCGTCTTTGATGCCAAGAAAAGTCATCAATAAATTCCTTGCTGGAGTAACTGGTAAGTGGTCAGACGGCAAGAGCCCAGTTACTCTCAAAAAGTACTCCGACATGGATGTGGTTTTGCTCAAGGCACAAAAATATGTCGTCCAGGTATGTTTTATAGCGCAATTGTTCAATCTAACCATCTAAATTTATTGTCAGTTCAAACATGAAGAAGTCTTTGCCGAATTCAATGGAAAAATTTACAATTTCAAGTTTCAATATCGAGATCCCTGGGACTATATTTCCAGTCTTGTTGGTGATGAGTCTCTTATGTCTGTCCACATGTGGAATCTGTCAAGAAATATTATTGTGAAGGTATTTTCCAAGAGCAAATTTTCGATGAGCCAAACACAGCAGAAACATGGTGGAATGTTGACGTGAGTTCTTAGTCTTCTTATTTTATCTCAGTAATTGAAGAGACTAATATAGTTGATCTAGTCTGAGCTTCCCGAGTCAGATCCTTACCCACATTGCTATGTACCGCTTCACTTTTGGTTAGACAAGGGCATGGTAACACGACACGTTAAGAAATACCCCATGGTCATTCCAGCAGCTTGGCTGCCATGGAATATTCGAAATGCATCTGGGAACGGCAGTGGGTTGCTGTTGGGATACATGCCAATTGTAAGATTTTTTTCCGTTCCGAGTCACTAAGCATTGACAGCCACTAAATCTGAATTGTTGACAATACCAATTACCTCTAGGTTTTAGATCCAGGAGACCCTGATGAACGAAATACCAAGGAGTCACTTGAATTTACTCATTTCAAGCAGGTTGTGTACCACAAAGTTGTGAGCCGAGTATTCTCCTCACTTCGGCAATGCTCGCAATGGAGACGGCATAAATCGTATTTTGCATCCAGGAATCCTAATTGAGTCACAAGATGGAGAGGAGGCCAACTTCTTTTGTGCATGTCAAGCATCAGGCCACGTGAACTATCCTTGTCCAAAATGCCTTGTCCATAAAGATCAGCTGCATGATGTGACAGGAAATTTCAAACCTCGTACATCTGAATCTATGCGCTCGGTCATTGGGCGTGCATCTCAGGCTCTAACTAAGACGGAGAAGGAAATTTTTTTGCAAGCCTTTGGCCTGCATGATATCCAGGTATATTCAAAGTGTCTTTATGTCTCAATTAATATCAAAATGTTTACCGTAGCATTTTCTCTGGGATTTTTGCTTCTCTGACCCGTATGCTGCTAGCTGCTATGACACGCTTCATTCAGACGACCTAGGAAAATGGGGGAAACATATGTGGGAGCTTCTTTTAAACGTTCTAGAGAAGTCTGGAAAGAAGGGTGAGCTTACTCGGAAGTGCATATTCTAAATTCTCTGTAGCCTAGTCGCTGAAATCTGATCGAATTGATAATAACAAAATAGCATGGCTCTATTTCCATGCTGGAGTAATCTCAAGCACTTCCACAACGTGTCAACCACTACATTCGGTGACGGACAAGCATTTTATGACATTCTAAAGGTATGTTTTGGCATTTATTATTCCAAAAAGCACAATTAATGTTATTTTTGCAGTGTATTCTCCCTTGTATCATTCAGCTTCTTCCAAGAAACTCAATTTTTGTCAAATGCATTCGCACATATCAGCGTTATCGCTTGATGATCGGCTTGAATTGTATGTCTGAGAGACGCCTTCAACGCCTTTCAGAAATCATTGGAAGGTATAAAGATGAGTTTCTAGTCCGTTTATTTTATATCAATTTGTTGAGAACATACTCATTTTTTATGCAATAGAAATTGTGCAATGTCTACGATAAGAATCCAAATTTTCCAAAGCAACACGCTGTCGACCACATAATTGCTGAGATACGAACAAAAGGGACAACTGACAATTATGGAACTCGTGTGGGTGAAGGCTTCCAGCAAGAATCGTCTCAAGCTTATGATCAAACAAATGGAAAAAATGCAGAGGATCAGGCAAGTCTATTTCAAGCTTAAATTCTTTATTTTATCTTCTGAAATATGATTTATCACCCAAGATGGTCCAAATTGATGAGAAACAGGAAGCCATCGCTAAAATCCGAATGGCAATTGATAATGATGTTGCAGCTCGTGCCAAAATCGAAGCTGAGGCTGAGATAAGTAGCGAAGATTTCGAGGAAGACTCACTCCCAAACCCTGCTCAATCAATTTGGACAGCTCCAGACAATATCGACAGACATTTGCCTCATTGGATATTTGGCTCTCCTGAGAAACCAACTAACTCCTGCACCCTCGAACCTGAAATGTCTGCTCTGGGCGATTCATCATTCACGGGATTTGATGAGCATTTGAGGGATTTTCTTTCCCTATGTCTTCCAGACGAAGCAATCCGATATGAAGACCCAATTATGGTGAGCTTTCATGCTCCTCAATAAGCATTTAATATAACTACTTATCATCTTCTGGAATCGTACATCCGGTTATATAAATGTGTCTCTATCAGATACCAATCACTGGAAGATTGGACAGAATCTCGTGATATTCTTCGCTGCAACCGCAAGTTTCATGGGCAAGAACGATATGACTGTCTCCTTCCAGAAAGCGAAAGCTCAGTGTTGCAGTTTTCACGATTGAAAACACTTCTACGATGTAAATTCCCATCTGGACGACTTCATCAGGAAAACCCTAATTTGATTATTTTGCGCCACAGATCGAAAATTTGCCCGAAAATAGCACAAAGCTTCACCATTATGCACAAATATACATAATTGTACGTTCTGGATCAAATGGATCAAATGGTGCATGGTGAACTGAATGAAACGTTGGTAAAAATATGCCTTGAAAAATGGTGCACAACTATACATTATTTTGCATTTCTGTATGTGAATGATGGAAGAAATAAACTTAATGTTCGTCTCTTAGAGGTCCATAGTTCACTTGAAATTTATCACACTGCAGCGTACACATTAAAATATGGCATTAAAGTTGGAATGACATGTCGTAGATTAGGAGAATATTATGATAAACTATGGAGAAAGGCAAGGAATGGGTATCATGGATATTATGAGATAAAGCAGACAAAATGAAGGTGATATGGACTGAGAATATAATTATAAGGTTGAGGCTAGACAGGTGTAGGGGTAATGAGAGGAAGGGAGACAGCGCAATATTATAGTTGCTACAAAACAAGTGCCCTTGGCCTAGCTACCTCGTGGTGGAAGGTTGAGTCGAGCCATGCAATTTGTCGCAATATGGCTGGCAGAGCGGACACCTTTCGAGCTGGGATAGGATAGTAAGCCTATGTAAGACATCTTGCAATTGAGACACGCACGCAACAGCATTATATAGGTCGGACATGAGCTTGTGGTAAAATTCTGGATGCTCTTCGCGCAGCGTATTGAGGAAAAGCTCATGTCCTCGGTAAATAGATTCATAGGCATCAGCGCGGAAGTCGCTCTTGGTTCGTTTGTAACCCTGGCTCCAGTCATCAAGCGAGGCATGGGCCTGACGGACATAAGCCACTCAGATGTAAGGATGAATAATTACTGGCTTACCGATGTTGCCACAATGCAGACCATAGGGATCGGCAACTCGAGCTCATTCTTTCCTGGACCATCCGTGATACATGAGGAAAAACGAGCCTGGTATTTTTGCCCATATGTTCCACGGCTTCCTGTAAAAAAACATTCTTTCATGGAGGATATGATGCATGGATGAAAATATGGACGGTTAGTATCAACACCTCCACCCTAAAAGATAAAAAACTACAAGTTAGAATGAGGAGATATCTTCATGACTTTCGAAAGAACGTACAGCTGCAGGGTAAATGTAATCCTGGTCTTCATTCGTAAGGGCCTTGACATGAGATCCGGCATCATCTCCAGCCAGAAGTTGGTAGAACCCCTCAACTTTCTTGTCGGTAATCCCCTTTGGGCGAGTACGCAGATTGGAGACACGAGCATTAATCTGAAGTAAACAAAGGTCATAAGCGCATATTAGATCTGTATGATATGAGATGGTACCACTCGAGCACAAAGATTTACTAGCTCGTCATCTACTTTAAGCCTTTTGATGATTTCAAAATACTTGAGGCGCTTCGAACAGTGGATGAAAACATCACGATGGAAAGTCTCAAACTCCACCTGTTCAGCAGCGGGGTATGCAGAATCGAATAAAAAATGTTCGGTAACCCGATTAACTGCGGAGCGTATCATCCTTTTCATGGGTTGAGGTTGTTTCATAATACTTAGATTATGGGCGTCCCAGCAAATAGGTGTGTAATGGGCTTCCACAGGCCAGCCTCTGTTGACATCTTGAAACGCTTGACAGTCATCATCATCGTGATTGTCGTCGTCGTTGTCGGCGGAGCCATCCACATCAGAAGCAGCATGGCCATGGGACTTGCGTCGGTTTCCGGCAGGCTAAGTTGAATGCGATGTTTGGGGTCAATGTAAAAGTACTTTGATAGTGAGAAAATACTTTACCTTTGTAGCGGCTGGGGCATGGGGCTTGGATTTCCATTTCGGAACCTGGAAATCATGGATTCATTGAGTAATGCTACGTCAGGTCCTGATTTCAGGTTCTGACACTTGATCCTCTTGATCCTCCTCACCTTCTTCGTCCTCACCATCTTCGTCCAAGGCTCCATCAAACTCTGAGGCTGTCATTCCTGCCAGTTCATGATCAGGGAATGAACAATCCTGATCGTCTTCGAGGTGCTCGTTGTTGTCAAAAATATCCCAAGGGTCTGATGCGTCCATGACTGAGTCAATAGGATTTTGATTCCACCGAGGGCGCTGAAATGTCATTAAAGTTATTATACAAAAATATGACTATCAGTCAAAGAAAACGTACCTCAGACGACATTTTCTCTTTCAAGGAAGCCTTGTTGAGATGCAGCAGGTCCAAGTCATCAGGATCTTCATTGTCCAGCTCGTCTTCATCCTCGCTGGCCTTCCTACTGCTTTCAGACTCGGTTTCCGATTCAATATCACGAGCGTCTTTGGACGTGGTTGGTGCAGGATGGCGGCAAGTCACAGGGATGTTTGAATGCCTACTGACATCAACATCCATCACATCCTCGTCCTCATCGTCATCGTCATCGTCCACATCTATTACAACTGGCTTTCGACGAGTCACTGAAATGAAATGTTGAATAAATGAATTTGAGACCACTGTTAGAACATACCTGCCGTTGCACGCTTTTTTGGCTCCACTGTTGCTGAAGCTACTGAGAATGAGTCGCGACATACCAGATGTGTAATGGAATACAAATACATACCATTCTTGGTCTTCTTCAACAGTGGTTCTTCAGATTCAACATGAGAACCTGATCGT
>MU130619.1:175999-191151 GCA_015039465.1 Phlegmacium glaucopus
CATGACCAAATGAGCCGTATTCTCATGGGCCTTGTGCTCGATGCTCCCCTCCCAGGTGGACTATCCAATGCTCGCTTGGTTCGCGCGGTTCGTGCACTCCTTGATTTTCTTTACCTTGCCCAATATCCGGTACATACTGATGAAACCCTTCAACTTCTCGAAGATTCCCTCCGGCGCTTTCATGATAACAAGAGCATTTTTGTGGACCTTGACATTCGCGATGCATTCAACATTCCCAAACTTCATTCCGCCAGGCACTACATCGAATACATCAAACTTTACGGCACACTGGACAACTTTAACACCGAGTACACGGAACGCCTTCACATCGATCTCGCAAAGGATGCCTATGCCGCGACAAACCACAAGGACGAATTCACACAGATGACAATTTGGCTAGAACGAAAGGAGAAAATTCTTCGGCACCGCCAATATGTTGAATGGCAACTCGAGGGCTGTCCCCGTCCTCCACACGTTGAATGGACACCTCCTGGGCTTGAGCTTGATCGAGCTCTCAAGCTCACAAAACATCCTTCACTTTGGGCAGTCCCACTCAATGTTTTGGTCACGAAATATGGCGCCACTCACTTTCGCACAGCCCTTGCACGCTTTATTGCTTTGAGCAATGACCCTGACCTCACACGCGCGCAGCTCGAACGAAAACTTTGGGGGATTCGCATGCCGTTCACCAAAGTCGCAGTGTGGCACCGCATCAAGTTTATGCGAACGGATCCATCAACATTGACAGTCTCAACTTCTGATTCGATCCATTGTCGTCCAGAGCGGGAGGATTCACATGGAAAACTCATTCCGAGCCGTTTTGATACTGGATTGATCAACGATGGAACTGGAGAAGATATTGGTCTCGACGGTATGTCTTTGATGTCAATTTTCTGCCATGAGATTCGAAGTTTTTCCCGAAAATCAGGCTACCACATTGGACGTATCCGTGTTGTCTTCTCAATTCCCAAGCGTGCCCTCCCCATTGTGTTTACTGATGGTACTGAAGTTCCTGAACATCTCGCATACGTTGAGTGGTATACTCCCCTTCCCGATAACCCAGAACCCACATCAGGGGGAAACCACTTGACTCAGTAGTGCTATATAGTCTAAGTTGTAATGGTAGTCGAGTAGACAAGTCCCCTTATCAGTAGCCATTGGTAGCTGCCTGCCATGGTCCTGTAGTTCCTGGTAGCATCCACTGGGGTATCAGTAGCAAGACATAGCTCTGGTATTTATTGACTACCAGAGCAACTGAGTAAACATAGCACCAGGCTTCTGAGCTAGAGCTAGAATACAGTCATTGTACCAGGCACCTCACTGCTTTCAGTTTTCACTGGTAATAAACAATCCGAGTTATTATTAATGGTACACAAGTTACAAAAAGTCATGTACTCTGGACTATACTACCATAGTACCACCATCACTGTTGATGAGTCCCCCCCCCCAGCAATACATACGACCACGATGATGTACAACGACATACAACGTGCCGCATACATCAAATGATGTACTATGTCGTCGTCATATGTCGTACGCGTCATCATACATCATCCCCGTCGTATGTCATCGTCGGGTCGCATTGTATGTTGTCATTGCATTGTATGTGTCGTATGTCATCATCACATGTCGTACGTTGTCATCACGTCGTATGTCGTCATCTGTCGTCGTCCCATGTTGTGGTGGGTTGTCGTTAGCCATTGTTGTTGTTCGTTGTGGTCATTCGAAGCTATTAAGCAAAAAATTAGTATAGTGAAATAAAACAAAAGTAAAATAAAAAAAAACCCAAGCAAGGGGGTAGAGCCATCGTCGCTGTCGTTGTTAGCCGTGTCGTCGTTCTCACTAGTCGTCGTCGTTAGTCGTCATGTATAGTGAAATAAAATAAAACAAAACAAAAAACCCCGAGTTAGGGGGGTAGAGCCGTCGTTGCTGTCGTTGTTAGCCATGTCATCGTTGTTGTTAGTTGTTAGTCATTGTTCTCGCTAGTAATGAAAAGATTAATATAGTGAAATAAAAATAAAATAAAAACATACCACCCCAGTGAGAAGGTGTAGAGCCGTCATCATCGTTGTTGTCATCCATTGCCACCTGTCCTCGTTGTTGTCCATTCCAGCCGTCCGTCGCCGTTCTCGTGCCCATTTGGCGTCGTGGTTGTGAGTGGAGGTTGTAGCGAGGGGGGCAAGTGGTAGTGGTGGTAGTGGTGGGAAGAGCCTGAGCATCGTAGTAAATGTTGAACTTGAACGTACACATATGGTAATTTGATGCGGCGCACAGACCACATTTAGGGCTGGTCTGTTGAACTTGAAGAAAAAAATAAGGATCACACCAAAAAAATGAAACTTTATTTAGAATGGTTTACTATTTAGTCTATGTACTCTACATGGAGTTTCAACGGACTCAGAACAAATTCTGATGTTTTCCTTGGGCTTATGTTATTCTCACTCTTGGACACCAGGGTTTTTATTTTGTTCTACTATGTAGCTAACCTCAAATGCCCAAAAAGCACCTCACTTGTGCAACTGTGATATTTCTCAAGTCTTCTGAGCCATGGCCTGGCAAAGGGGTCATACTAGGCTATATCAATTCTTATCACTAAATATATGTAAGTCTACTGAGACTGGCTTCTGTGCAACATTGGCCTACTATGCCTATGGAAAGTAGCAGCACACTATGGGGTACTACAGATAATAGCAGCAACACTATGGGGTTCTACAGAGAATTCCTCTGCAGCTTGGTAGAGCCAAGACTTTACACTCACCCACCAGTCCGATCGGAATCCGATCGGACTCCGAGTAATCCGATCGGAATCTGATCGGAATCCGAGTAGTCTGAGTAAAAACATCAAAAGTCCGAGTTCAGTCCGAGTCAGTCCGAGTTCAGTCCGAGTTCAGTCTGAGTTCAGTCCGAGCTGAGTCCGAGCTGAGTCCGAGCTGAGTCCGAGTCCAAGTAAAAAATTACTTGAACTCGGACTCAACTCGGACTCAGCTCGGACTGAACTCGGACTGCATCAAGAAAAATGATTTTGACACCTTTAGTGCATCCTGGTGCATTGACCATCTGGATTAAATCACATCAGGAGGCCCTGGGAGTCCCTTAGAATTTATGTAGAATTTATGAAATTTCCAGTACTTTGCTGTCCCCCACCAGATCTGATCTGATCTGATCAGAATTGTTATATCTGACCAGATCTGCTCAGATCTGCTCAGATTCTGAGTGGATCCAAGTGGATCTGAGAAAATAGAGACCTACTAGCTACTTCTCTTAAGGTTTGGTTAAGGTTTGTTAAGGTTTGGTTAAGGTTTGGTTAAGGTTTGGTTAAGGTTTGGTTAAGGTTTGAGTTAAGGTTTGGTTAGGGTTTTATTAAGGTTAGGGAGGTATATCATTTCCATTCTGCTCAGATCTGCTCAGAATGCCTGCCAAATCTGCTCAGATCTGATCAGATCTGGTGGATCACAGTAAAGACCTTGAATTTTCATATAGAATGTTTAACCGCCGCATCCAGGAAAGTATTTTGCAATTTTCTCAATAAGGAGAGCTGCTATTAATAGAATTTAAACATATTCAGGGTCCTAAAACAATTCTCTACCATCTTTAAAAAATTTCCTTTTTTGGAATCTTATGTAATCTACTCTGACCCACCATATGCTTGAAATCATGCTTATCTGTGATCATGTGACCAATAGTCTGTGTGGGAAGAGGACAAACATGGGTACAAACAAGTAGTCTAAGCAATTTACTTGGACTGAGTCTGAGTAAGTCCGATCAGAATCCGATCGGAATCCGATGAAACACAGTCCGATCAGATTCCGAGTAAGTCCGAGCAATTTACTCGGACTGAACTCGGACTGGGCTCGGACTCAAAACTTGAAAATGGCTGGTGCTCCAGCCAAATTTGAGTCCAATCGGACTGCTCGGAATCCGATCAGAATCCGATCGGAATTAGTGGCTTAGTGTAAAGACCTCGGTAGAGCTACCACAGCTACAGCTACTATGGATGAGCCCCCATGACTACTGTGTCAACATATTTAGTAAGCAAGCTACTGACGAAATATTTGATTCCTGATGCAATCACCTCCTGTACAAAGTTTCACCGCAGAAGGATAGAGATGGGACACATATATGCAGTATCATTCCATTAGCTAATATCCGCCGCAGCGTTCATCTTTTCCCCAAATTTGGTGTGTTCGCACCCCAAGAATGGTCTAGCAGTAATGTTTTGGACAGATGTAACACTTTTTTTGTCAATGACTTTACAGATAGGCATATGTATAGGATTGCTTGTTAAATCATAGATTCCCTGTGCGCAATTGATTCTCACTCGGATACCCACTTTGGATGATTCAATGAGGATTTTTAGTGCAAAATTTGTAGTTCATAGCGCATGATTTTACACCAGCCAAAATCAAGGGGGTGCCGGGATCGAAAAAAATTACCTAGGGTCGATTTTTCTGATAAGGCCTTCAAGGCTGAACCTACCAACGTACATAATCAGGCACAAGTCTAAATATAGTAATTTTACGTAATAAGATTTGAGCTTGCTTAGGTAGCTGTTCCAAGGTGCCGTTTTTCGAGGTTAACAAAACCTCCTGGACTGCATTTTACGCGTGTGCGGCAGTCTGGACAAACAGTGAATCCTTCTGCATCGACGACTGGAGGTGGTGGAACACCCGACTAAAAGATAGTATGATGAGTGATTAGTTAGAAATGTCCCAGTGTATACCCTACCGTATTAGAGGCCAAGGCTCTAATCATGCAAAATCACTATTTGGAAGACCTGTTCCCGAGAGGGTCATATTTTTTTTTAAGCGGCCTGCGGCCGGACCAACCTACGTACCCCCGGTCTGGCATTTCGATCCCGGCACCCCCTTGGCCAAAATCTACATTTTGTTTATTGCACCATTTTGAACCAATGAGCGCTAAATCGTGCATCATCGTGCATCATTGGTACATCATTTTCCTAAATCCTGTCTAATTTGATTCATTGGGCACTATGAATGTCCGTGGCGCAAAATAATCAATTTAGGGTTTTCCTGATGTTCTTGATGTCGCTCTTGTTCACAAATTCATCTCATATGCGAAATGGAAGCCGAATACTGTCTGGGATGGATGTAAAGTACTGGAAGAAGTTAGGTTATCATCCTTTTTGTTAATGGACAAGGTGGTTCGAGGTGTGCTGTTAGCGCCGGCATTTGGCTCTGAAAAAAAGCCGTTGTATTATTTTATAGATACATTTGATAGTGATATGTACCTAGTACGAGCAGGAAACTAAAGGTCAAGGAATTTATTGTACGCTGAGGTTCATTTATTTCATTTATATTCTAGTCTTGATACATGAATATCAAAACTGACTACACATTATATTGAGCTGACCACAGGCTTATATGCCTTCCTGCCGAAGCTGATTAAGTCCTATAGCAACCTTACATGCAGTTGATAACTTCTAAGGCCAATGCTGATCAAGCCTTATGAGGCGCTCAGACGATGTAAGTGCTGACAACGCCCTATGAGGCTGTCAGGCGCCGTAATGCCTGATAGGCTAAATCCTATTTTTCAGACACCATTTCCTAGATATTGTACAACCACTCGACGACTCTTTCGAAGCAACAGACAAAAGTCAGTTTAATCCTTGTTAAATCATGAATCTATCATTAACCGTCAATTAGATTTTATCGCGTTCCTTGCGCGTTCCAGTATTTCCTCCACATTCTCCTGTAGTGTTGCAGAGTCTTCGCAGGATTGTTGTCTTGCCTGCGTTGGCTCGCCCTATCACGAGGATACGGAATCGAGTAAATTTTGCTTGCATTTTCCGAATCTGCTCAGCAGTGAGTTGGGGTTTCGATGAAGTAGACATTGCGAAAGACGCTCTCGTAGATGTGAAAAATAAGGTTTACTATACACGGTCAGTCAAAGTACATCGTGACTGTCACCAATCATTTGACCCATAAATAATACCTGTACATTTACTTTGGACTCGAAAGTATCAGAGTATCTCTTCTCGCAACATTGTTGATATGCCGCCCACTCAGGTTATAGCAGCAACCCTCATAGTAGAGCCTAACGCCACGACCAGAGAAGTGGACGAGATTCGACTGATAACATAGGTACGATGCCCAGTTCGTTTTTGTCAAATACTTCTTGTTTTAGTCCTCGATCAAGGGCAGAGTTGACCTCAGCTTTTATAAGTTTTCAGCCAAATATATTTTTAATCATTTGTGTAAAATCCAAATTTCTTCAATTCATCATCTGAGTCGGCAGCGCCCTGCACTGATTTAATTATCGCTAGTGCACATCTATGTGTCCACTGCTGTGTTTTCTTCAATTTCCTTCGTATGGATTAAGAAAATTCGCCTTGTAGCAGCTGTACTAAACATTTGACAATGATATATTCGGATATCTACGCTGTTGCAGATTACTTCGAGACTGGTCCCAAGCAGGAAAAATTTGCTCGCTTTTTTCTTGTTCATGAGTCGCTCGTTATGCTCCATACTGCCGCTGATGGTCATGGCCCCAACGCGTATGACACAGTAACAAAAGAGTCTCAACATATGTAAGGCGGATAGTAGCATCGGGTTCACGCGCTTTAGTTGGAGGCAAGGATTGTAGGCGGCTCGAGAAGTTTTCTTGATCCTATATTATAGTCAGAAAGCGTTTGATTTTAAAAAGGAAAAAAGAACACCGTTAAAGCCCTGCAAGTGGAAGCAAAATGTACGGAAGTACATCAATACCAGGCGCTATTGTTTTCGAAGGCGGACTGTGACTGCTACGGATTCAGGACTGAGAATGAAGGAGATAATTTCTTCCACTTGGCGAGCACTAGGTAAGACGTGAAGCTCAGCTTTGCGCGATCGGTTGCTAGACCATCAGATTCAACTACTTGGGAACCTTGGACGAAAGCATCGACGAAGAGAGGTAACGCCCGTACGCCTCTGCTTTCTCCAATCGGATATGGCACAAGTGCTGGACATGACCCTCAACGGGAATCTGTAGTACATCATGATAAAGTGTCGAGTCTGGAATGACTGAGACTTTGAGGGACAAGAGGGTAGAGCAGGCAGTTGATGATGCAGTTAGAATAGAGCAGTTAGAATCGATAGTAGCATTGATACGAGATCGGCCATTCAGTGTTCTGACTCTGAGTCACTGGGTGTTTGGTCGGTGCACAAGGGTTGACTAACGTTAAAGGCCCAAGCCCACTCGAGTCCAAGCCGGCCCGCACGTCACTATAAAATTGACATTGGCTAAAACTTTGATTTGTTCGATGATATCAAATATGGAGTGGGATACCACCAGACTCAAGTTTGTTTGGCGGAGACCGGTCTAAAGCTGCTCTGCCTGATAGCTCAACTGGAGCGTGATGTTCCAGAGGTCTTACGTGATTGAGTGAAAGATCGTAAACCGATGGGAGGCGCTGGAGGAATCCTTCTCGGGGGATCGGTAGGGCGCTTCATCCTGCTTGCGGATGGTGCGTGCTCCAAACATTAAGATGAGCAATGTCAGCGCAAGGAACTGTCAGAATTGCTTGGACGACTCAGAGTGAGCACCACAAGACGTTCCATAGGCGTCGGCTCATCTGAGCCTTTGTTTCTAGTATTGCCCATTTGTTCGAAATAAAATCTAGTTTCTGTTTCATCTTATGCCTCTTTGTATGACAGATCCGACAGTTAGTACCAACCGCAAAGTATCATGAGCAATGGATCTGTAATCAATAAGTCAAAAAAAATACAGGGTGAGGGTGAGGGGCCAGCATCTACACCTGTCAGGTAGGTTAAAGAAGTAGATAATTAGACTGCTGGATGATGGAGGGGGTTCGTACTAGGTATCTCTTTCATCAGGAAAACCGGGGATTAGAAACCGTCCAGGATTGGCACTAGTAGTACACACGGGGGACAAATGAACAACCTCTTGGCCTTGAGGCATGGGAAAAGAAGGCATCAATTAGTCCCATTGCTGAACGTTAGCGTTGACCGCCGGCTTCGGGAGTTTTGAACTGTGTCTTGCAAGTATCGATCGCCATAATAGATCCTGTAGCCGCAGGTTTCACCATCATCATTTGAGAGTCGTAACAAGGAGTAGCCTGTATGAGATGTTCAGCACAACACAACCTCGACGATACATAGGTTGTCTGTACCATTGGAAATAATATAAATATACAGGCAAGCCTCTTGGTTGTCGAAGAAGATATCTTCACACACTATATGCACAGCCTCGACATGCCCCTATGTACGAAGACAGGGAGTGGTAAAAAGATGGCAGGCATGCCGCCTTCTGTCCCAAGGAAGGAAGCGTTGGATTGTATGCGAGTGTGAGAACATTTGGAGTCAACCTGATGTAGATTCCTTGCCAATTCCTGTTTCGCTCTTCAAACCCAAACGATGGAGGCCACTACTTGCTCATGAAACAAACAAAAAATCTTCTAGATTTCCTACATCCAAATGCTCCCCTTTTATTCGTATTATAGCCCTCAGCAGCAGGTCAACTTGCTTCAAACAATACCGATATCTCCAGGACTGCATCATATAAAGTGTCAACCTCAACTTCTTGCTTTGTTTCCCACTTGAAGAAATAAATTTGGTACCACGGAAAGCCTTTTGGAAGCGATACAGGAACTTTCTCCCTCCTTCACGAAAGATTCGTTGAATACGAGGAAATCAACCATGGCGACTCCGGAATTACTAGAGCCCATGAATTCTTCACCCTATCATTCAAAAGTCAAGATTACGACCACTCTTTCGGACCCTACATTCGTAGCTGGGTATTGGGATCCTTATGGTTGAGCTATTTGCTATACAAGGTTCGTTGGTCAAACATATCTGAATAAACACAATGTTGATACTATTCACCAGAACTTTCATCTCGAGACCACTCCGCTACTTCCACTTTTCTCCACAGTCGTCGTCTTTTCCAACCCGCCCTCAAACGCCGTCCAAGCATATACAATGCTAGGTGACCCTCCTCTGCCACAACATTACTACCAAGCCAGACGATGAAAATCGACTTTTCTATTCCGTATACCCATCCCAACCTCATCTCCTTCTTCCATCTCTTTTGGATCCGGTTTGGCAAAAGTGAGACATGAGCTCCGAGCGGGCATCGGTGTCTATTAGAAAAATGAAAAGAAGTTGGTTGTTGATAATAAGACTGTGGACGTTGTCGAGGCATATCCCTATGATAAATCTCCACCTGAAGCTATTGTGGTAGGCGATAATGGGAAATTGTGGATGCAGGGAAGGATGATTGGTGGACCTGTAGTTGCTGGTAGAACCGCTTATTGGGAACTTCAAGTCAAGAATCATTCTAACAAAAAGGTGATTCCTCTTTCTTTTTTCTTCCTTCCTTTATTACAAAGCTGATAATAGTTGTATAGAACTCTAGCTTAACTCTAACGCTTACACGCACGCTTTACCTGCCTGGTCAACAACAACTACAGCAACCAACTACAGCTCAAATTTCGGACACTCTAGCAACTGTTCCATTCCGCGGTCCAGAGTATATCATCCCCCCTGGTGCGGAAGGTGTCGCCAATCTGGTCTTTGATGTTCCTAAACTTGCCCGAGGGGTTCAAGGCGGTACCTTAGACGGAGAAAGCGAAGAAGATAGAGGACAACCTAGGAACTGAGAGCCTTTTTGAGATCCGGTGTGAAGTCGAAGTCAAATATCGGCAGGTCTGTTCACTAAAATATCTACGCTTGAACCGGGTCTTGATTATGATTACTTTTCAATAGCAAAGATATCATCCTCCAAATCCCCATCGATGTGGTTCGTCCCATGGTCGTTCCATAACGACCAATACTAGACCCGTTTATCCAACAACAGCCAACGCCGTATACCTATGCGAACCACTGACCCGTACCTGAACTTGTGCCATACGCAGATTTTACATCCTATTACCCCAATCAAGGCGCATATATCGACCCTACACAAATTCAGCCATAGTTACCACCCATGGAACCACCTTTGGTTTTACCTCAAGGATATCCGCATGGTTATGCGATTCTACGTGGTCCTCAATTGCTACCGCCGTTTCAACAGTTTTATCCTATGCAAGCACCAGCAGACGGCCATACTTCACCACCACCGCATTCATTCTTTCCCGAGGCTGTTCCCGGATTACCTCCTGTTGCTCTACTTTATCTGCCTCCAATATCTTACCAAAGCCCCATTGTGGAATCTCTACCAGAACCAGTTTTCATGCATGCCATTCCGCCTACAATAACACCCCTGATGGATAATTTTGTTACTCCAGTTCCAAACCCTTCTTCTCCCGCTCCCAACGCCGTGCTAAACTCCCCCCGTCCTCAACTAACACCCAAACATTCATTCACTCGAGACCCTGCGCTCGGTTCCCTGACTATCTCCAAGAGCGAACGAGTCGAAGAATTGGGGAGTATGGCTGATGAAGTAGCTAAACGGAGTCGGGATCTATCAGGAGATCTACCGAAAGTCGCTGGTGCTGCTACTCTCGAAGGCTTGATTGGGAGGTCAATAGAGATTCTTTGAATAAGAAGACGTTACCGGTACCTTCTGGCAAGTTTGGAGGTAGGAGAAGGATGGGTTGGGATAATGGCGATGATGTTATTAGCACAGAGAACCATGATCACGAAGAGCCCCAGCAGGGAGGGAGGAAGAGGAGAGATTTGATGCCTGTGTTCTCAGCTGCTGCGTATGATCATCAGGCTGTTCAATCTTGGGTTTTCATTGTCCAGACGCTTTTTCGTTCACTTTTTTGGTGGAGGGGCAGAATTATATTGAAAGACGGCAGAAGTTGATGAATAGTTGGATAGAGTGTGAGCAGCATAGGAGTGGAGATGCTATGCGCCGAAGAGGTATTCCGGACACATATAGGGGTATTTCGGTGTGGGATTCATTGAATTGTCAGTAATCAAACTACGTGGAGTCACAGAATAAATGCACAGTACACTTCCTGTTAGGGTAACGTAAGTCTGCCTACGTCAGAACTACGCATTCTATCTTGGGCAGTGCGCGTTAGACTGGAATTAGAAGGTGCAAGGAGGACACTAAGGGCACGTCACAACCGTGAGCACTGGCACCCTTTTTCTCTCATACTTATACTTACGACTGGCAGGTCAACAGTCCCTTGCATCGCTCGGTCTCTTTAGCTATATAGGCCTCAATGTCATCTACTCTTTCAGAACAGGCTTCCTTGCTTGATAAACTCAATACTACACCCTTGTCCAAATTCGAAGCGTTCTCAAAAGATACCTGCCCATTCAGAGTCTCGCAGGTTTATGACATCATTCGTTGCTTTGCTGGCATTCATGCTGGTCGTAAATGATTCTCTGGGGTTGGCCCGACTTTGAGTTCAGCGTTGATAATAACCCATCGAAGTATTTAAACATTAATATTGATTTAGTTGTGGCCATGCCGTGTGGATGTGAGTGTTGTACTCTCCCCTCCGAGTATAGTGCTGACGTTGTTGAATAGACTTAAGTGTCGACTTGAGAGATGCTATGGGCGATCGATTGTCTTTGAGTGGTGGGTTTCGTCGTAATGGAGTCCTTTTTGATGTTGGGACTCTGGAGTAAGTGTTTGTGCATTCTTTCGTGGCGTTGGACTCTAAATTTAAATTTGCAGAGAGCATTCAGCAACACTATCCGAGTCTGCAAGGCAAGCAATCGCTCGGGTCGCGCAACTCTCGCGGTCTGTTCGACTGGTTGCTCTGGAGAGAAAAACCTCTATTCAAGCCTATATATAATTATGAACCGGCTGAAAGTGCTTGCAGGGTATCTGGTACTCTGGCGGTTAAACGGGTGACGGGTGCGTTCTCTATCACACGATATGTTCTCCCGGCTAATATTTGCCCACTAGCCAGCCTACCGTGACACATCACGAGTCTTGGACATGGATATGCTAGCTTTTCACATGTTGACCATAAACGTAGGTTGTCGTGACCATTTAGATTTTTGCCCCGCTGAACTGAAATCATCGAAACGAAATTTTCTCATATCGTTACCGAATTCTCTTTTGGTCCCCATTTCACAGATATTGTACAACCACTCGACGACTCTTTCGAAGCAACAGATAAAAGTCAGTTTAACCCTTGTTAAATCATGAATCTATTATTAACCGTCAACTGGATTTTATTGCGTTCCAGTACTTCCTACACATTGTCCCAACCACTTAGATTGCCCTCGAACGAACCCTCTACGCGCTAATCAATACAGTGTTACATATTATAAACGTGAGGTACCGAGGAACCCCCGGAATTTTTTTCAAATTTGGACCCGACCCTCTGTATATCACACTACATCAACGACCTTCCTCCACATTCTCATCCGAGTGGTCGGCGTTCTTGGAGGCGTCTTCATATGCATGGGTTACACTAATCGCATCACCACGTGTGCTGTTGAGGTCGTTTCCGGTGCAGACCAAGCACCTGGGATCGTTGCTGTAGAGTCTTCTGGTGTGAAAGTGGGCTTGAGAGTGAAGTGGGGTGGAAGCGAATTGCGTGCCAGACCCAGGAGTGGTAAATTAGTTCCTCAAGGTAGTGGTTGGGTCACGGAAGGCGGAAACACTTCACCGTATTCCAGTCACAATAACACCACGCTGCTTCTTACTGGATTTCCTTCACCTGGCATACCGTCTCCCTACATCAATTCTGCCACTTCAGCTCCCTCTACTCCTAATCCAGCTACACCTGGCTCTGTAGGTCTTGGATATCCGTCAGGTTCATTTGGACCTATATCATCACCGGGAGGTATACTGGCATCGGTTAGAGCCTTGGTCCTCCACCTCGGACTCCTCGTTCGACTAGTGCAGGATCTGTTCATTCCCCTCTATCACCTGGTCCAACACAAACTTTGTTACCCTCAGATCCTAACGACCCAGGTGTTGTATTGGATATGCCTTCATCTGCATCACATAGTGAGTATCCTGCCTCGGCTAATCCCTCTAATCGAAACGGGTTTCAAATGACACTATTGCCACCACCTAAAAAAGTTGTCCCGGGGAAAGATGATTGAAGTCCATGTGTTCTTTTGTACATAGGAGGGTTGTTATAGGTAGCATTTGATGATGTTAAATGGATTTATATATTCTTTGACCTGGTCGTAAGGAACATTGTTTTTTTTGCACCTGGGGCTTAATAAATTCTTTTCTTGTTGCCGTCATGTATTGTATCTGACCAGATGGAATTTGCCTCTTATAACCCAATTTCTGACTTGTGGTTGCGAAACATTTATTTCAGACATGGGAAGAGACAAGAATTGGTGATTCTTTTTTTGCATTCGAAAACAAGGATTGTTCTGCATTCAGCTGACATGGTTCACATTGCATGTCATTCCAATTTCAAGATATATGCATCCAATGGTAAAAGTTATCATATACTGTTCCTTCAAATGTGCTAATCCCACACTGTTGCGTTTGTCAGGGTACTGTGCCATGGAGCAGCAGAGCTAAAGGGACATTTGGGGACCAGAGTCTGGGGACCTGTTTGTCATTTTGTTAAAAATTATATAACATTGGTCAAAGTCCAACTGAAAACTGCAATCTGCCAAAAAAATATTTCCTGTCTGCTGTGCAAGCAATATATTTTCATTCCCCAAATTACAATTACAAGCAAAGATATCCAGGAGTATGTGATTCCTTTCTGAGCTCTTCCCCACAGCCCAATATATATTTTTTCTGTTTTTGGTTCTTTGCATAGAGTGTGATGATTTAAGTATGCAGTAAAGCATTGGCTTATTTCCCTGCTATAGTTGCCAATTATTAGTGCTCATCAACAAATAAAATTGAATCCATACACAAGAGATTGTTCAACACAGTCTGCACAGCCTCCTCAACCAGTAATTGACGATTGACATAATCAACATGCAAAAAGTGTTTGACATGTCTCATTACATGAGAGCCCTCAAAAAGGTTTTCAAGTTCAAAAATCTTTTCAATTGCTTGCTTGACAGAGGCATCACAGGCTGATTGCTGAAAAATTAGGGCAGCTCTTCCTAAAGAGTTTTTGGTACTTGGTGATTCTTGATGAAGAAAGAAAGACAAGTGGCCAATAATAGCTGCAACTAACAGGAAAGTTAACATTGAGAGTATGGAAAAAGGTTGAAAGAGATGCATGCCAATTGCACAGTATGTAGCATCTTTTAAGTTGAATTTGGTAGATAGGCTGGAAAGCTTGAAAAAAAATGGAATATGAAATTTAGCTACATTCTGGGAGTGTATTGCCAAGGAACAAACACTCACAATGGGCAACATAATGTTGGAGACAGAAGCCTGTACATTGAAATTGATAAAGACTGAATAAAAAAGTAAGTACAGATATAGGAATAAGGCAGAAAAAAATCACCAAGTGATATTGTATTATAGAGGATTTTTAAAAAAGGTTAAGAGCAATGATACTTACCATCTATAAGCAAAGATATTAGTAGGTAAGCAGGGAAAAGACAGATGAGAAAGTATTGCACATACTTGCTGTTGAGAAATGTAAGTCATAGGGCTATTGGTAAATAACATTAAATGCTCAACATACATACTGTCCCAAAGGATATGCCAATCAGGTAAGCAGAATGAAGATATGATTAGTGCACCTACATGCTGTCCAAATAAGAATAAAGTAAGGTGAAAAAATAATAGAGATTGCTCTGTGCTTGGACTTACCTCCTGTCAAAAGAGTAAGCTAGAGTCAAGGCAGATCAAGATGATCTTGCACTTACCCTCTGTCAAAAGAGTAAGCTAGAGTCAAGGCAGATCAAGATGGTCTTGCACTTACCAACTGTCAAAAGAGTAAGCTAGAGTCAAGGCAGATCAAGATGGTCTTGCACTTACAAACTGTCAAAAGAGTAAGCTAGAGTCAAGGCAGATCAAGATGGTCTTGCACTTACAAACTGTCAAAAGAGTAAGCTAGAGTCAAGGCAGATCAAGATGGTCTTGCACTTACACACTGTCAAAAGAGTAAGCTAGAGTCAAGGCAGATCAAGATGGTCTTGCACTTACAATCTGTCAAAAGAGTAAGCTAGAGTCAAGGCAGATCAAGATGATCTTGCACTTACCCTCTGTCAAAAGAGTCAACTAGAGTCAAGGCAGATCAAGATGGTCTTGCACTTACCTTCTGTCAAAAGAGTAAGCTACAGTCAAGGCAGATCAAGATGGTCTTGCACTTACAAACTGTCAAAAGAGTAAGCTAGAATCAA